>JAOUQT010342122.1:0-12810 GCA_025769995.1 Xyliphius kryptos | reverse complement strand
CCTGGAGCAATGAGGGTTAAGGGTCTTGCTCAAGGACCCACATTGGTAACTTCAGTGGACCTGGGATTTGAACCTCCGACCTTCTGATTGATAGTCCAACACCCTAACCACTGAGCTACCACTCCCTAGATACACCCAGGACAGGGCGCCAATCCATCGTTGGGTACACACACATACACACACTATACAGGGCAATTTAGAGCATTCAATTTACCTGTAATTCATGTTTTTGGAATATGGAAGGAAACCGGAGAACCCGGAGAAAACCCACGCAGACACGGTGAGAACATGGAAACTCCACTCAGATCGCTGAAAGGCGAATGTGCTAACCACTAAGCCACCGTGTCGCCAGGATAATAAATTAAAGAATAATTTAAGTAACTGGTTTTATTTGGTTAATTGGTAGGTACTGTCCACTAACCACATGAATACCCAATGACAGACAGACAGCTTTATGAATGTTGTGTCATCCAACTAACAACCAGCTGCTATCTGACCAATGTTAGAGGGTTAAAGGGTTCAGAAGGTAATTTGGGAAATTCTAACCTACCACATGATACCAACTGTATATTCAAAAATACTAGCCATTATCGCCTACTACATAGTATGTACGTTTTGGACGGCAACTTTTTCCTTCTCTGTGCAAACAGTTAAAAACAAAAAGCCATTCATCAGAAGTGGAGGTCAGCTCCACCCAGCTCTGGAGAAGTGCACCATTTAATTACGAGCCCCTGCTAACTGGCCCCTCACTAAACGATATTGCCTTCGGTGTCAATAGAAGACACTGGAATTAATAGGAATTAGACCGTATTTCTAAACTAATTCTTTTAGCCTTATGGATCGCAGGAGTCTGAGTTTGATCCACAGCTATTAAGACAGAGACTTGGCTGCATTCACAGAGCAATCCGTTGGTCAAGATGCATCTGCGTTCCATAGAGAATATAGAGGCGGAAGACTGGGCTGTTATTAGTTTTGGGCAAGCAGCCATTATAAATCAAAATGACACAAATTGACTATATCTGCTTGGACTTAGTGTTGGGAGGGAATATGTTCGGATAGTAATAAATATAAAATAATTATTGTGTCTCCGAGGCTGCCGCCCTGCTTGACCAACTGCCAATAAGACGCCCGGGCATATTTATCAAAATTTACAGTGTAACCTTTGCTGGGGTAAATGTGAGATGTTCTAGAATGCCTGTGTCTGGAACAGGATGGGAGAGAATGGGAAGACATTGACAGTGTGGTAATAATAAAGCACCACCAGAGGATATTAGGATAAACGAGATTAGTTGCGATTGATGGGTTTGATTCCATTAGGATAATTGATTTATGCGATTTCGACTAAACTGAGGTGGAGAGGAAGATTTCAGCCCTCATTTTAATACCCCTCCATACATCAGGCTTCTTCGAAAACCCTCAAAATTCATCCGGTTTGACTTATGACATGACTTTAATGAGGTGCACAGTCCATGAGTATTTTCTTTCTGTCTCCCCTAGTTTTCCTGTGTCCAGGCCTTCTGAGGGGCGTGTACCAGAGTGAGCACCTGTTCGAGTCCGATCACCAGTCAGGTGCATGGTGTAAAGACCCCCTTCAAGCCTCGGAGAAGATCTACTACATGCCCTGGACCCCGTACCGTACGGACACGCTCACTGAGTACTCCAGCAAAGAGGACTTCATTGCCGGCCGTCCCACGACTACCTACAAACTCCCTCACAGGGTGGATGGGACAGGATTTGTGGTCTATGACGGCGCCCTGTTTTTCAATAAGGAGCGTACCAGGAACATTGTCAAGTTTGATCTACGGACACGGATCAAAAGCGGCGAAGCCATCATCGCAGGTGCTAACTACCATGACACGTCGCCCTACCGCTGGGGTGGCAAGTCGGACCTGGACTTGGCCGTGGATGAGAATGGACTCTGGGTGATCTACGCCACGGAGCAGAACAGTGGCCGCATAGTGGTCAGCCAGCTTAACCCGTATACCCTCCGTGTGGAAGGGACCTGGGACACGGCTTACGACAAGCGCACAGCATCCAACGCCTTCATGATCTGCGGCGTGCTCTACGTGGTCCGGAGTGTGTACGAAGACGACGACAGCGAGTCCACGGGAAACCGAATCGACTACATTTACAACACGGAGCTCTCGAAAGATGGCTTTCTTGAGATTCCTTTTCCCAACTCGTACCAGTACATCGCCGCCGTGGACTATAACCCCCGGGACAACCTGCTGTATGTCTGGAATAACTACCATGTGGTCAAGTACTCACTGGATTTCGGGGCTCTTGACACACGACCAGGTATGAAAAGTTTAAGTCAAGTTTGGGTGTATTATTGTAAAGATAACTTGTACTAAATCTGAAAAAGCTGAAGCCACAGTAGCATGGAAACGCTTCCTGGTGTTGTTGGTTTGAAAGAAACCTTGTAAGGACTGAGGCTCAGTGGGGGGGCTTATGCTCCGGACAGAGTTAACAGTACGGGACTCTATTGAAGTCCCTTTGATTCTCTTAAGTAAAGTCCTCTAAGGTCATTGCTGTAGTGTTATGGCAGTGTTGTGGATGAGAAGCTGGTGATGCCTTAAAGGAAAACAGATCAGAAACACAATTTGAGGAGTTAAGACTTCAGCACCACCGACTAGAACAGCGCCACTAACCGAGGCAGATCCTGCATATCACCTAGTCACAAGGGCTCCCTGGAATAACAACATTTCAGCACCACACCCTTTACTAATGGTAATCAAACTGATTCCAGATTATTTTTCAACCAAACACAGGTTAACCTGAGCTCTACTAAAGGGATTTATTTAAATTTGCTTGGTGATCTCTGGGGAAAGGGTACGAGATTCTGCCTTCAACATGGGCTAGAGTAGTAAACATTAAGGGCTTAAACTGCAGCCGAAAGAAAAATTTTTCTAAATTGTGTCGGAGGAGAACTCTGCTACCATTCAAATAGACAATGGTAATTCTTTTAGCCCCTGGGATAGGCAGTTATCTGCACGGCTTCTGCAACTGTAAACAAGTCCACATGTATTTATCATTGAACCCCAGTGCATCCCAGACATCCTCCCTGCCTTCGCTGCCTTCCAACCTCTATTAGCTCACAGCGAGCATGAAGCCTTTAGGTTTGAGAGGTGAAAGTGGTACCCGCGTCCTCGGGTTCACTTGAGAAAAGCACTACGGCAAGTGAGTGGGATGCAGGAGGAGGCGATGCTCTGGTAATTGGCGGTTTTAGCAAACGCCTTGCTAATGCAGAGTGTGTTCCTGTCGAGGGCGTGAGCATGAAGGGGTTGAAGGACTTGGGCATTCTCGCTTCGATGTGAATTCGAATAGTAATTGGGGGACCGAGGAGCAAAGTGGGCACTGTGGAAAGTTATTCTTTAGCTCCAAGGAGCTGGGCTTTAAACAATATGGTGTGGAAGTGTTGGTGTCTTGGGTTCTTCGCAGGTTCGTACGCGTGTGGGCCGCCGGTAATTATTTGGAGGTAATTATAACGGCACTGCTCTGTTTTTTTTTTTTTTTGGCTATTACTAATAAACACCTCTGGCAGTTGTTGGGAAAATGTTGCTCCTTTTGCAAAGTAATTGCGCTGGAGAAAGTGTTTGAAGTCACACCAGAGAAAAAAAAAACTCCCAAAAAAAACACATGCAGTTGATTAAAAGAAGTTCTAATTGCTCGCTGTGGTTTAGTCGGACACTGAGAGGTTCTTTCTTCGCAGAGTCGCAGTAATTGCTATTGCCTGCTCTAATTTATTTATTTAGCTTGGTTCCCCCCGAATATCTCCAGACACAAAGGAAGGAACAAATGAATGTTTCGATGTCGAGGTACCTTGTACATTCAGACGAGAAGCGCTTCATTCCTCATTCGTCTGACAATAAGGGCCTCTTTTAAAGCTTGAAGGTTTCCATTAGAGCTTATACATCCATCTCTATCTTTTTTTTTCTCGTTTTTTTTTGGGGGGGGGCGAGGGGGTTGGACTACATCAGTCCTACGTCGTTTTTTTTTCTCGTGGCAGTGCGACTGGAGATTCTCACATTTTGATTCTTTGTTTTTCCGGAGTCGTTACTGAAATCTGCCTATAATTAGAGACATCTGCGCGCCTTTGCTTTATTCCTTTCATTCCTTTCCCGCACTTTTCTTCTTCCATCCTCTGCCAAGGCTGCTCTCTGTTGCCCCGTGCATCAGATCTGGAGATAATGGGTTTGGTGTGTGGCTCCGGTGTGTTTACACGTGAGGCGTTTCACTCTTCGAGCCGTTGCAGTCGTGCCTAATTGCCTGTCTCTCGTACCTCTTTGGCTCTGTGTGAGGACGCTCGGGTGGGAGGGCATCTTTAGCGCTACTGGTTATTAAGTAAGAGGGTTTCAAATGGTGTACTTACTTCCATTAGCGGCTCAGGTCGCGGCAAGTGTGCTGGTAGTGTACTGTACTGAGAGAAAGCTTACGTTTACTGTGGGGTGTGTGTAGCTGTTAACAACACAGTTACCCCCGACCCAATCTCGCCTTCGTGGGTAATAATGGTCAACCTTGGAATGTTTAGCAACGACTGACCTGGCTGGAATCTTTTCACGTCGCACTGTCAGAAGTTCTGTGTTTTTATAGCCACCTCGTTTGTTCCAGGCCTGCCAGGAATTAGCACCACCCGCTTTTATATCCATTAGTGGAGGTGTTATCGCGGGGTGCGCTGCTCCGCTGCAGTAAATCACCTCCTTCAGGAGCTACAAATCTTCACTAATAAAGACATCGGATTCCAGAGTCAACAGTAACAATCCTCTGTCCTCGCCGCCATACCTCCATTTATGATCATAAAACCTATGCTATAGGGGCAAAAGTTTTGGGACACTTGCGCATTAAACCTATACTGGCCTTTCCTGAGTTCCCCACTGAGCCCTGGTCCTCACAAGGGCCCTTTACCATAGGGTTGTAGCTTCTAAATGGGTTCGGCTTCTGAGTGCATATGCAAAAACCTTTGTCCATTCCGAGCATTTTTGAGGTCAGACACCGATGAGAGGGCCAGGCTTGCAATTGGCATTCTAGTTCATCCTGAAGGTGTTTTTAGGAAATTAGGTCGAGTTTCTCCACCCAACTCTTGTCCAATTAACTTTATAAACCTTTCTGTATTAAACAAACCAGTTAAGGCACCTAACCAAGAGAAAAATGTCAAAAAAAAAAGTCCCGGCAGAGAGAGGACAGGCTTTTGTCAGAGAAAAAAAAATGTTACGTAATCTAATATTTTTAATAAAAAAAAATGTCACAAATTTTAAGTCACAATTAGGAATAATGTTACAATTTTAAGTTAAAAGGTACACTTATTAGAATAAAAGTCAAAGTAAAACACATTTTTTTAAAAGTTTACAATAATTACTAACTGTTCTGTGGCAACTGAACCCAGCTGAGGAATCTTACAGAGGTAGGTGTCAAAATAAAAGTCACAGCAGAGAGAAGATAGGCTTCTGTTCGAGAAAATCAAATGATAAGATTTTAATACATTCAAAATTTATGTTACAAATTAAGTCACAATTAAGTATTATGTTACAGCTTTGAGTTAAAATGTACAATTATTAGAATAAAAGTCAAAGTAAAACACATTTTTTAAAAGTTTACCGTAATTGCTAACTTTTCTGTGGCAACTGAACCCAGCTGAGGTAACTTACAGAGGTAGTTGTCAAAATAAAAGTCACAGCAGAGAGAAGATATGCTTCTGTCTGAGAGAAATAAAGGACCAAAATTAAATATCTTGCTTTTAACTTAAACAAATACAAGTAGAACACACTATAGTGTGGACACACATCAGGTTTAATAAAATACACAATCAGAAAATAGACAGATGTACAAGACAGACTTCGATTCTTGTTTCCTTTGAATTTTGAAGCCATTGTCTGATGTGACCTCCTCGTTCCTCCTCCTCCTCACACCCCGTTAACATAATGTAACAGCAGCGCTGATGTGTAGATAAAAAGACAATGAGTGATCCGCTGAAAGTGCACTCTGAGAGATGTTTCACAGACTGCCAAGAGACACCGAGTGGAATGATTAGTGTCCCTCCGTTTCCACTGGGATGTTCTTTCTCCATTACTCGCTCGAGTGCAGCTCGCAGAGGCATTACTGATATCGACTGCAGCTAAATGTTCACCATTTTTTAATAACTGTTCCTGTGTGGCAGTCGATTCGGAAAATGGTGAAAATGCTGAGTAGGGGCATCGCATTCACACATATTCTGTTTGTGTGTGTTGACAGTTTAAATGAAACTGGATACTGAAGGGAAGAAATGGAGACCGCTATGAAATTTCCCCTGAAAATCAATATAAACTGTATGGACAAAAGTGCAGGGATAGGCCTCTTCACCATGGAAATGAAGTGTTTGGTTTGGTCTCTGACACCACAAGTTTATAAAATCGGGGAAGGAATGAAACCTCATGCCTTTAATGTAGAAAACTTTTTATGTTATTGTGTTTTAAGAAAAATTATCATTTTTTGAATCAAATAAAAACACAATTTTAAGTTAAAGTAAAGAAAAAAACGTATAATTTGTAAAATAAAGACAAAATTTTAGCACTATGTTCTTTTTTTTATTAGTAATAATTTTGAATAATGTTAAGATACAATAAAAGTCCAAATAAATTAGATATAAATTAAATATTTTATATGTAAAGTTAGATTATTTCAGTACAAAGCTAACATTTTTCAAATAAAGCACATTTTTATGTGAAGGTGAAGTCAAGAATAAAATCTAATTATTATTGAATGTTTTTAATGATGCATGTAGTGGGTCCACGCTTGAGATCCAGGCTCGAATCCCGATCTGGGTGGAGTTTGCATGTTCTCCCCATATTTCCTCCCAAGTTTTCGGGTGTAACATGGATGCAAGTTGAAATGGCTGTTCTAAATTGCTTCTTGTTTATGTGTGTGTGTGTGTGTGTGTATATGTGTATGTGTGTGTGTGTGTGTCCAGCAATAAATAAGCACTCTGTCCTGGGTGTATCTGCCCTTGTTCTTCACCGTATGGGCATGAGGCAGCCATGACCCTTGAATAGGATGAAGCAAAAGATAATGAGATAAGAGGCGGCATGGTGGCTTAGTGGTTAGCACATTCGCCTCTCAGTGCTGGGGATTTTCAGTTTGAATCCCTATCTGGGTGGAGTTTGCATGTTCTCCCCTCTCTGCGTGGGTTTCCTCCCACAATCCAAAAACATGAAGGTAAATTGAATGCTCCAAATTGCCCTGTGTAGTGTGTGTATGTGTGTGTGTCTGTGTGAGTGAGTGTGTACCCAGCAATGGATTGGCGCCCCGTCCTGGGTGTGTCTGCCCAGCGCCCGAGACGTTCTCCCCTGGATGGGCATGGGGACACGATATTTGCAGAATCCAATATATATGACAAATGTTGCGCTCACAGTGCTGTTTATAATTCCCCCAGAAGTGCCAGCTTGAGAAAATTAATTATTTGCACTTTGCCAAAATCACAAGTCCCAAAATCGTTAAAATCGCATTTTATTAATCAAGACTGAATGAACAAACCAATTGTTTTGTCAAAATCCTCAGTTTATTTATCTGAGTAAATCCACCAGGGAAGATAAAATCACAGTGTCAGCTGTAGGTGCCAGTAAGGGGCCATGTATAAAATGCTGTTGCTGCAAAAAAACTTCAACATAAGGGTCCTATGGTGGTTAATTTAAAAAACTTCAATCCAACCAACAAACATCTATGAAATAAAAATAATTACTGAGCCTGAAAAGTCTCTAGTAGTTCTAATTTATTAAAAGCGAATAAAAAAACAACACTAGTAGCTACTGAGAATACTCTATAAGAAACCCTGAGAATCGAAAAGGTTGGTGATCCCTGAATTAGAGGATAAACTGAATCAAAAAAGATCTTGACGAAACGTTCTCTAACCGGACCCTACTGAATTCTAATTGAATTAAACTTTAGCCCAAACTTTTGACTAATACCTTACTGTAGCTACACACAATATATAGAAGCTGTTAATTCTTTAAAACACATCAGTCACTTAAACATAAAAAAAAAAAAAGATTTGCACTTACTGATGTATCTTCTTAAGACGTTCTCTATTTGCTTCTGCTGAAACCGCCCCTTAATCACCAACTGGTTATTTCCATCTATGGACCCACTGCGAAAAGAAAAAACATTTTTATTAATATTCAGAATCCCAGTGAGAAGACCGTTAGCTGGTTTACACTTTAATGCCGCATGTACCTTGTACCCAATTCAGCCAGTAAGAAAGCCAGGAGATGTTTTGGTTGTCGATGTAATCTGGAAAGAAAATAATATATAGATATTTACCATATAAATAAATACTTTTACTTAACTGCAGCAAGTCATACTGATTTGTTGATCTGTCTACGGGGAATTTCAAAATAAACTAAAAACCAAGAACAACACATTTTTCCAAAAAAAAAAAAAAAGGTTAAATTTATGAAATGCTTAAGTTGCAACCAATTAATTCCATTATTACTAACAACTAAAAGCTGCCTCCCCGAATGAGTGAACAATCAGACCACACAGTCAACTTACAGTTTGCAAATGTCTGTGAAATTGACGAAGGACGTTTTCTTTGTTCCCACCCGCACCACCTGAGGAGGCTTCATGACAAACTTCCTCTTCTCTCCTGCCACCATGTCGGGATTCTTCTCCCTCATGATGTTAAAAACTCGACTTAACAGCTGTGGATAAACATCGGAAACTCAGGAGGGTTTATGGGTAATAACCAAATGCAAGTACGGGGTGAGCCATAAGTATGGACAAACCAGACATTGTGTTGATGTCTGATGAACGCAGAACCCGAGTCATTGCAGCAGACTTCAATGCAAGAAACCCTACGAGACCCCCAAACCCCCCATGTCACAGTTAGCAAACTGCTCACCAAATTTTGTGCTACTAGTTCGTTGTTGAATAAGCCTGGGTACTGCGTTCACCAGACATCAACGTAATGTCTGTTCGCTTCTTATCGGTTAACCTCTGCGACATGTCCATGGCTGTAACAATCACAAACGTGTCAATAACTCAATAATGAATAAAGCCATGGTAAAAATGACCACATCGTTGTTTTTCATGTGCAATTCTTTGTGGAAAAAAAAGTGTGTTTGATGCCCTATGACCCCCTTCCCATTGAAAAAAGTAAAGTTGAATCCAAAATGGCCACCATGGGCGTCGCCCGGCCTCTCATCTACTAATATGCCATAAACAGTAAGGTTACACCAGCAACCACCCATTTTATCAGGGTGTATCCATACTTATGACCCACCCTGTACATTAAATGTAAAAAAAAAAAAAAAAAAAAGAGCCATGAGCGACATGAACATCTGTTCGTTTCATAACTAGCATTGTCTTGACTTGGACGGAAAGACTCGTTCTGTAGTGATATTTTCTTTTAATCTGATCTAATCGACATTTTTCCCAGGTCCCGGTGGGAAATTACAACTAAACAATTTGAACTCTAAGCACTTTTTCAACGTACCCGTTCGGCCCTTTAGTACAAAACACTGTTTGGAAGCTATTCACTTTATTTCTTCAAGTAAAGGGGAATAAGAAATTGTACAGAATTTAAAATATATATATTATATATCACTGAGAAAAGAATAAAGAAAGTCTATGAGATACGACGTGTTCTGGGATTGATTTCACTGCAGATGTCAGCGTACGAATGTCACTCAAGCTCTGACAAGAAGGCGCTCATTTCCAGGCCCGAAAAACCACAAAATGACATTCTGGAGACAAAAAAAAAAAGCGTCTGATGGGTGGTGCAGTGGATAATGCTCACAGCAAGAAGATCCCGGGTTCGAGTGCGGCGTATACATGTTCTAGAGCTGTCAAATCAGTGTAGTCAAATAGAAAATGTAGCCTAATGTCATGACACCTGCAATACAGCTCTGCCTCCTCCAGGGTCCCCCAGGACACAGAAGTGGCCCCCAGGACACAGACGTGGCTGCCACAGATCTATTCTCTCTGTTTTGGTGAGTTGTTTTGCGTCCCTGTGTATTTTTGCTTCTCCCAGGTCTACACTTGCTTCCCAAAACCAGTGACCCCGTGTGGATTACGCGGATAATATTGGATGTATGAATGCGCTTCCCAAACCCTGTCCCCGTAAGCGCAATATACCTGCATTCCATCACCGCTGAATAGAAGTACAGGTGAATGTGTGAAAATGTCTGAAATCCGTGTGAATGTGTGTCAAATGAGACACGCAGACATCATCTGGTGCAGAGCAGCGTGGGGTTGCGTATGATGTCATGGGGTTTTACACTCTGTATAAAGGTCACAGCATGGGTGTCGCTGCGTGGGTTTGTGTGGCGTGCACACAGAAGGTGTTGAGCCGTGAGAGCTGCGTGCGTACTCCTTCACGTGACAGTATAACACGTTATGCATCAGATTGTCAATAGTATATGAGTTCAGTTTGTAATGAAGGTCTCAGGAGTAAATTCTTAACAAGATTAGACCAGATTAGATTACATTATATTCAGTTACATTAGATTGGATTAGATTAGATTAAAATAGATTACATTAGTTTAGATTACATTAGATTTAATTACATTAGATTACATTACATTGGATTAGAAAACATTAAATTTGATTACATTAGATTGGATAATAGATTACATTATATTTAATTACATTAGATTACATTACATTAGTTTAGATTATATACTATTACATTACATTGGATTAGATTTGATTAGATTAGAGTGCGTTAGATTAAATTAGATTACATTAGATTAGAATAGATTACATTACATTTCATTACATTAGATTAGATTACATTATATTAGATTACATTAGTTTAGATTATATACTATTACATTACATTGGATTAGATTTGATTAGATTAGAGTGCATTAGATTAAATTAGATTACATTACATTTCATTACATTAGATTAGATTACATTAGATTGGATGAGATTAGATTACATTAGATTGGATTAGATTAGAGTAAATTAGATTACATTAGATTAGATTGGATTGCATTAAATTAGATTACATTATATAAGATTGGATTACATTAGATTAGAAAACATTAAATTAGATTAGATTTGATTAATTTAGATTAGATTACATTACATTACATTAGATCACATTAGAGTGGATTGGATTAGATTAGAGTACATTTCATTAGATTAGATTACATTATATTAGATTAGATTTGATCAGATTAGATTTGTTAAGAAAAATAATAACAATAGTTAAACATGAATGGATGATCAGCTCATATATGTTTATACACTGAATGATCACTGGATTAAGAACACCTAGATAATAACAGGTTGGTTTGCAATTTCTTTTCATTACAGCACTTGTCCTTCATACTCGTCCTTCATACTCAAGTCCCTTGTGCTCTC
Source organism: Xyliphius kryptos (assembly GCA_025769995.1). Taxonomy (NCBI): domain Eukaryota; kingdom Metazoa; phylum Chordata; class Actinopteri; order Siluriformes; family Aspredinidae; genus Xyliphius; species Xyliphius kryptos. The sequence continues at coordinate 1,470 of JAOUQT010342122.1, read as the reverse complement.
TGCTGCAGCTCTACCAGTTCGATGCTCACCTCATAGATGAACCACATGTGGCTGTGATTAGTGATAGATGTTTTTAATGGTTCCTTCAGTATTGGTACACCTGTGATCCCGGGGTATGGGAGCAACTTAAGTGCAGCTCTTGCTGATATGATACGGTACCACACTGTCTGGATCTAACAAAGTCACTCAAGTTGCTCTTTTTATCCAGAGCAGGTAACTGTTGCTTTCTGCAACACCTTATATAGGAGCAATTTAACAGTGATAATATGCCAGGTGTCCCTAATCCAGTGATTGTTCTGTGTAAATAGCCTAGTTTGTCATTTTACAGACACATGTATTCAGTCTCTACACCCATATACAGTAAATAATTTAAACACCGGCCAATTTATTAGGTACACCTTGTTAGTAAACCGTTGGACCCCGTTAGCCGTTCAAAACTGCCTTTATTCTTTGTATCATACGTTCAACAGCGATGCTCTTCTCCAGTCCTTGGTTGTAATTCATGGTTATTTGAGTTTATGTTGTCTTTCTATCTTCATCTCAAACCAGTCGGCCATTTCTCTCTGACCTCTCATATCAACAAGGTCATTTTCATCCGTAAAAACTAGAGATGGTTGTCTGTGAAAATCCCAGTAGTGGAGTATCAGTGTCGTAATCGGTGTCGCGAGTGTGTTTGTTTGTGACTGTGTCTGTGTGCCCTTTAATGGATAGGCACCCTGTCTAGTGTTGTTCTTGCCTTTGCACACAGAGTTGCCGGGTGGGCACCGGCTGGTCCGCAACTCCTTGTGGATTAGAAAAGGGAATTAATAAATGAATGAACGAACGAACGAATGAACAAATGAACGAATGAAAGAACAAATGAATGAATAAACGAATGGATGAATAAATGAATGAATGAACGAATGAACGAATGAACGAATGAATGAATAAATGAATGAATGAACAAATGAACGAATGAATGAATGAACGAATGAATGAATAAATGAATGAACAAATGAATGAATGAACAAATGAACAAACGAATGAATGAATGAACGAACGAATGAATGAATGAATGAACAAATGAACGAACGAATGAATGAATGAACGAACGAATGAATGAATGAATGAACAAATGAATGAATGAATGAATGAACGAACGAACGAACAAATGAACGAATAAATGAATGAATAAATGAACGAATGAACAAATGAACGAACAAATAAATGAATGAATGAATGAATAAACGAACGAACAAATGAATGAATGAACGAACGAATGAACAAATGAACGAACGAATGAACAAATGAACGAACGAACAAATGAACGAATAAATGAATGAATAAATGAATGAACGAATGAATGAACAAATGAACGAACGAACAAATAAATGAATGAACGAACGAATGAATAAATGAATGAATAAACGAACGAACAAATGAATGAATGAACGAACGAATGAACAAATGAACGAACGAATGAACAAATGA
>JAOUQT010342113.1:0-12810 GCA_025769995.1 Xyliphius kryptos | reverse complement strand
GGGGTCTTGCTAAGTGCCTCTCATTTCTACCTGTTGTCTGTTCCATTCGCACAACAGCAAGTGAAACGGATTCACAAGCAGTGTTCCTAACTGGACAGCTTGTTCTCTGTGCTGTTTAGGTGTTCCCGCTATTTTTAAGTCGCCGAACCATTGGATCTGCATGCCGGAGTCCCACCTCCCTTTTTCACTGCCACTTCATGGGCAGATACACCCAGGACAGGGCGCAAATCTATCCCTGGACACACACTCACTCACACATCCACACACACACAAACACACACTATACGAGGCAATTTAGAGCATTCACTTTATCTTGAATCCATGTTTTTGGAATGTGGGAGGAAACCGGAGAACCCAGAGAAAACCCACACGAACACGGGGAGGACATGGAAACTCCACCCAGATCGGGATTCGCTGAGAAGCGAACGGGCTAACCACTAAGCCAAGACAACACTGAAAAACAGTAATGTGCACGGTTGCCAAAGCTACTGCTCTCTATAAAGTTTTTTTGCTGCTTATCTGCAGTTTACTAAATGTCATACGAAGACGCTATGAGCTTGTTTGGAATGTTTTGATTTAAATGAGAAGCATTATTTTTTCAAAAAGGAAAACATATGCATTTAAGCATAAAAGGTTTAATTCATGAGAAATTCACTGGTGATAGTATCATGATATGGGCCTTTTTGCTACATCCTGGGATGTAATAGTACAATGAATTCTTTCTGATTTTTGTCAGAAAATTCTAACAAACTCTGTGAGATCCTTAGAAAGGGTTTTTTTTTTTGTGCCATTCCAAACTTGCTTGAAAATCTGATAGTTTAGGTCCAATATACTTTATACAGATAGGTATATAGTTTTAGAATATACAAATCTTTTAATTAGACCAAGAAAAGAATATTGTTTTGTGTGTCTGTATTACTATCTATTGAGTTTTTTTAATAATACAACATTTAATTAATGACCACTCATGTGAAACAAAACCACACAGCTTTAAAACCTGTTTCTTCTGTTAAGGTTTTTCTTCCCGTTGCAGCTGTTCTGTTAAGAAATTCCACAAACCATAATAAAGTGTCAGTGGTTTGGTCAAAACATGCCTTTTTGTTTCAACATGCCCCTTTTCCTCCTCCCACCCACAGGAACCTTAAGAAGACTGAGCAAGACAGGCACAAGCTGAAGTACTTGACTGGAGAATGGTTTTATGAGACAAAATCATCCAGACACAGAGACAAGACTCATGGCACTGACCTTGTTAAAGCTGCTATGACACAAAGAAAACCTGTGACCGTATGTAAGTGTGCCAACAGACATCCTGACCAGGCTTACAATTTCAAATAAATCATCCCACCAAATTCAATATTATTTGATTACACGAGGACATTGCCTCTGCCTGAGAGAAATACCCCAGAAATTTGCTTTGACTTGCCTATTTTTGGTACAAATTGGTACAAACAAATTAAAGTACCTTGTGATTTCCACAGATCACACAGTGGGTCCTGGGTCATGGTGGGTATATTTGGGCTCTGAAAAAGATGCATTCAAAATATTTTTGTGGACACATAAACACCTTTTATCCCGTATTTTAATTTCAAAGCTGAAGGAAATGCACAAAAGACACCAATCTGTGTCCAGATTTGAAATGTTTCCACAAAGTTATATTAAATAATACTGTATTTTTGCTTCTATGTTTTTAGTTAGTCGTAGACCAGTTTACAGGGAACAAGCCTTGTGAACTGAAGGTCCCTGTGTCGTTTCTCGGGCCAAGGCACCTAACACCAATTGTTCTTCGGGGGCCATATATACCCATCAGTGTGTCTGCGTATGCTTAACTGCACGGAAGGGTTAAATGTGGAGGACAAATTCCTCTGTGTGCAAGCATAGTATGCAAATTAGATCACTTCATCACTGCAAAAGAACCACATAGTCTTCCAAAGAGATGTTGTTCACCTATCCAATAATTTTGACTGTGCCTGCAATTTCAGTTTTACCAGAAATCCTCACTTTTCTGCTTTCACATTGTACAATTCTTATAAGTATGTGTGGAATCAGTGAGCAAGCAAAACATGGAATAGTTGCAAAATCTTTGTTGAGGGTACATGGTTATATTTAGACAAAAATATGTACAGAATTCAGTTTATTACCCAGTGCCCAATGAAATCTTATCTGTAGTAACATCAACAATTCAAATGAATCAGTTCTCTACACTATTCGTTTGAGTTTTTACCTAAATGTTTAAAGTGCTTTTAAAGAGCATTTTATGGAATGCTGGTTAGATAATTTAAACAACTCTGAAGCTGTTCATTAAAAAAAAAGAATTCCCTTGTTTACTAGATTTGTGTATGTGTTTCAGTGGAACTCACCCAAATCTGGCCGGAAAAGCCTAGCTTTTTAAAACCTGAAGTCAAGGATGTTTATGTCCCACCAGAGTTATCTGGAATAATGCAAGAACTGTCATCACCTTCCCATAATAACAGGTAAACAGTAATCATTTGACAATTACCTGAAGGTATGGTTTCTTTTCTGTTCATTCTGTTATAAACTTAAGCAACATTGGGAAAAGTCACTGTGTCTTAGTCATTTAGTGCCTCACCCTCATGCACATAGACAAAACATCCTGCCAACGATACATTAGCTTGGCTGAATTAACATTAGTACTCTGCGCAAGTATAGCAATGTTTAATATTTTTATTGTTTTTTTTATGATAACTGCTCGTTTAAATTGACATTGTGTTAAGTAACAACACATTTCACAAAGTACTCTTCCTGTGAGTCCTACTTGGCATGTGATGCAAGGAATTTAATCTCCTTGTGGTGTGTGTGTGTGTGCGCGCGTGCATGTGTGCGTATGTGTGTTTGAAGTGTTTAGCTATTTCCCATGTAGCAAAACAGACTACACCTACATCTGCAGGAAAATTTTTTTTTAATTATATGTTATAACCAGCTGTTGTTTATTTTCCTTAAACTGCCTTTAACTTTAATTGCTTGTGGAATTTACTGTAACATGCTTCCAACAACCTTATGCCTTATTATTACATAAAATTCCTGAGTTGCATCAAGTTTTGCTCTCGTATTGAGAGTAGAAGTGTCAACTTATTAGCCTCAATATACCACTTGAATTAAAGTTTGTTTCTTGACACAATATACACGCAAGCAACTAAAACTTATAATAAAACTGGCTGAGCCATTTGTTCAGTGTGACATTATTGGCAATAATGCACACCTATGACTGCTTTATATTCGTATCAATGCGTGATTTACGATACATTTATTTATAAGTATTTTGCGTTCTTTTATAAGTGTTTAATTGTTAGAGAAACCGGAATCCTGTTATTCTGCAATCAGTGTTCACTTTAAAAATCGGACTTGACTACATCGCGGAACACCAGTTTATTAACGATTTGGCTATTAATAAACGCATTTCTGAATCAAATCATTTTTTTTTTATAATTAGTGTGTAACTGTTTTATAAAAGCAATTAGGCTTTAGAGTTTGTGGATTACTGTGAATAAATCATGGTAAAAAGGTGTAACTCTACTCCGCTACGTGTCATGACAAACAACAACTCTTTGCCTCGATTTATTCACAATAATGCAGCCGTCTAGTACCTTTTTGCCTTAGTACTGAATATTTTTTCATTGCTCTGCTGAACAATACAGTTTTATAAACAGGATATACAGACAAAATAATAATCTGTGAGCTTTTGTGTGCTAGTAGTACTTAAAATGGACACAACAATCCCAAATGAATCCATATCTTTTAACCACATCATCTAGGCATATTAATTCAGTTTGATTTTTAACAGGGGCTATTGTGACGTGACAGAAAGTAAACCATCTGCTTATCCTCAGGTTAAGGTATGTAACGCTTGCTTGATTTATTTATTTTATTATTTTTTTTCTGTATTAACTGCTTTTTTAAATAGAATTTTCTCTATTGCAGCCCAGACAGAATCCCTTTAACAGCACACCTTTGCATTCATCAAATATGAAAGATGGAGAACAAAATGTGCAAAATAACTTTCGCCAGGTTTCTGAGGAGTCACATCCAATGAAAAAGACTTTCCAGGCACCCCAGATACCTGCTAAGGGTAAGATCCCATATATTAATGCAAATGTTTTCATTATTGTGGCTATGAAAAGTTAAATAAAATAAAATGTCAGTATACTTTGATGTATATTTCTGTTTGAAGGTTATTAAAACTTGCATGCTAGAATTGTAATAAGTACATAATCAAGGTGTTGTCTCTTTACTGGAGTTGGTGATAAGAAGATCACAGTGTTTTCCTTACAAATACAGTAAGTCTAATTGGCTGATCTCTACTTACGCTGCATTCAAACCTGCCGGCTTTTGGTGGTGGCTGTTTGGTTTGAGCTTGCTCTTTTTGCTTTGCATGACTGCTGTCCATCATGTGCAATATTACTAAAAGTCAAAATCAAGAAACAAAAACAATCTTGAACACATAAGTTTGACCAAAATTAAGTGGAACAAATAAACTGAACACATAACAACCAATCATAGAATTAAGACCAGCAGGTCATTTTCAAAAATGCTGTTGGTGAATTTATGGTTTTCTACAAGTACTAAATAATAAAATATGGTAGTTCTGCTTTTTCAGTCTAGAAGCTCAACTTTCAAGGAAAAGGTCTACAAAGTATTATTATTATTTTGGACATATGTACGGGTAAACAGTGATGTCCTGCTTCGATCTGAAACAGAGCTAGTTACAATTTTAAGGTTTAGCCAGTGCTATTCAGTGTGATTTGGGAAATTTAAGTTTAAAATGACTTCTCATTCTTCTTTTTATTTTCGCTGGGTGCTGGAAGGGTTTACACTACAAGTAAAGCACATATTTTTACTAGCTTTTAAATGCAAAAGAGCCCATCCTATACCACAAAGAAATTACCACAATAAATACTATTTTCCCTTTCGGCTAAAACATCCTCAGAGTTGTTACAGTCTACCAATCAAGGACATTGACTGCAAGAATGTTCCCTGATGTCAGAGGAGTTTCTTGTGTGCACAGACCATAACAAATCACCCCACCGCATCATAATGGGATTAAGAGCCGGGCTGTGTTTTGGCCGTCCAGGAGTTACAATGATTTTTGAGCCACCCTTTAAGTATCTACTGAGCTGTTTTGGGTTATTCCTATACATTACATGGTTCCCCTCTGCTGTAGTTTTTGGACAGATGGTCTTATGTTTACCTCAAGCACAGTCTGTTACAGTGGAGTTCATAGAAAATATGTAATGATTAAGACTTTACCAGTCTCTGCAACTAAGTTCTTGAGTTTAAATACTGTTTGTTTGTACCTTGCATGTGTTATGTAATTTTTTAAATTTTATTTAAGAATGTAGTTGTTTAGCCGTGACCAAATTTGAATTTTTTTTTTTTTTTTTGTGATTAGTTTAATTGGAGCTCATAAAGCAGACCGTTATTAAAGAAACAAAAAAAATGTTGCTGATCAGTATATGGACATGTATTCGGCTAAAGTTAATAGTGTTTAAACACATTATGCTGTTACAGAATGTTTAAAAATTTAATTAAAATCCACATGTGGGAGCCGCCAAGTATAGATGGGATTATAAGTAGAAGTATGTAGACCTTCACTAAGGCAATAAGCTGCCATGCATGACCAGACTATATGGAAAATACACTGCTGGAATGTTTATCTGTACAGATTCAATATAGTTTGTTGTTTTCCTGTGAAACTTTGACTGATAGATAATCATAAGTGTAAAACAGATTTTGACATGAATTGGTTTTTTTTTGCAACAATTCTTTTATATTATACCTCCAAAACAACTTTTTTTTAATCGATAGAAGATTTTAAATTGTTGTTCAGACTGCTGAGCCACCTCTTCCTTTAAACGATGGTTTTAAAGTGGTATCTTTAAAAGACTATCATATGTTACTCCAACCCACTTATTATTTAGTACACCATTTAGACCTGGACCTTGTACACAATTATCTGTATTTTATAAAAGGTGGGTTGGTAAGCAAATGGCATGAAGATAATGCAAACTATGTAGAAGAACAGATGTGTAATGTCAATTTACTATAGTGACCACTAATAATGTTGATCTCAAACAAAAATTTGTCTATTAAAATGTGCAAAAATCAGCAAATTTCATTGTCAAGCAGCGACTCACATGTCAAGCAGTGTTCTGTATTTATTTGTGCATTTGCTGCTTTAAAATGTTTTTTGTTTTTTTTTGTAAACTTTTTACGAACATTCTTTGATGTTGAACACTAAAATTACAGTGAGAATAAAAAGAACATTTTGCCTCTTAGACAAAGTATTAGGGAATTACAGGGCATCTGCAGTTTATGCATCAAATTCTCAACAAAACCTCAGAAACCCTGCCCCTCTTTCCCCTACTTTCTTCTGTAGAATGAAAAAAGAAAATTATTCATAGAGACCGAGGGCTTTAATCGGCAAATAGGCCAACAACTAGATTTTAAAATAAAGAATGTTATTCCATAATATTTAAAATTAAAATTCAATCCTTTGATTTAGCAGTAGATGGAGCCATGCATCATTGGAATCACAGCAGCCAATTTTTTATTTTTTAAATTTTTTTTTTTAAATAGCACACATACTTTAATAGACAAGTACACTATGCATATCCAACTTCAAAAAAATCTTTATACTTTTTGTTTGTGTTTGTAGCAACCTGGCTGGAATAATGCAATTTTTCATGGAGATTTCTAAATACTTCTCATTAAAACATTTAAGGGTCAAGAGGGGAGCAGGTGCATAGAATGTGGTGCCAAAATAGCAGTTATATTTATAACTTAAAAAACCTATTAAATGCAAGATTTAAAAATGTGTATTAATTGAACTTGCTTTGTAATTTTTTAAATAATTTAGTTAGTAGTCAAAATATAAAATGGTTTCTGAAATAAAAATATTAATTATTTAACAAAAACAAGATATGTAATACACACTGTTCCAATTAATGTAATAGTTAATGTAATGTTATCTACATTTAATGTATTTAAATTCTATTTAATAATCCATAACTTTATATTCGAACATATGCCTATATGCCTATTTTTTTTATCATCGCTTCACTGCTTTTCATTTACTCCAAAACCATCCTTCATGCTGTTTGCTTGTTTTTACATAAATAATGCATAGCACCACTCATGCATGTGTAAAGACAATATTTACAAAATCGTAATTGACAAATTGGAGCTGCTAGGAATATGAATCTGTTTTACGTCCTTAGATCTTGGGGGTTTGGGTAGAAATAAAAGTATTAATTTTTTTTTTTTTTACTTGCATGAATAAGCAATTAAATGTTTTTTAATCTTAGTTTCAGAACTCTGTTCCGTTTTGTTGTCTAATTGTAAAAACAAAAACAACTTCGGCTCAACTGTCTGACGTTTCTTTTTCTGTAGATCATGGGGAACCGGCTGGGACCCATTCCTCACAAAGATCCCTTATTGATGATGGTAAGGCTGTTCAGACGAGTCAAGAGGACCAATCCTCAATTTTAGCTGAGCAGGAGAAAGGAAGTGGCTTAAATAAGGTATTTGGATGGTTTCGGATGAGTTCCAAAGAGCTAACCAAAGGAGCAGACAATGCTAGTGTTTCACAAGAACCAAAAGAAGATGGTTTAAAAAGTCATGAATCTCCAGACACAGAAAATAAACTACCAACCGAAGAGGAGACAAAGGCAAAGCCATGTCCGAAGCCCAGAAGGAGCCTATTACAGATGTTTTCACAAAAGGATCTGAAAGTTCAAAGTCCTGAGCGTGCAAAAACTGAGGATCTAGTAGTGTGTGCACCTGATGTCAGAGAACACATCACAGCAGAATGTCAGATTACTGACACATATACAGACTGTGACACAAGTGCTATAAAGGATGTGCAAAATTCTTCATCTGGACCAAACATGACAACCGAGAACCACGAGGCAATGCCATTACTTTTCATTTCAGAACCTAATGATGCACTCTGCAACATGACTGATGATGGCGACCAAAAAGAAGCTTCAGAGCCAAGTGAAAAATTACAAAGTCGACTTGCCAGCCTTAAGACATTTTGGGAACGGGGAAACAAAGGGCCAAAAATTCTAAGCATCAAGAAGAGTCCAGCACCAAGTCATGATGAAGGGTCTGAATTATTTAAGAGTGAACATAGGGTTCATAAGTCAGAAATGAATACCAACCCATTCATAGACAAAATGCCAGAAAGTGAAGAAGCCACATGCCAGTCTAACAAAGTTTCTCCTGAATCAAATCATAGTACTGGACATGAGGGGATTTGTTCTTTAAAAATGTCACCTGCTGATTCTGACGAGGATCAAAAGACAAATGAGCATGGACTTCAGATTGGCGGTGAAATGACCAGACTCGATAAAATGCCTCCTCCTGTACCATCAGTCAGAAAAACCCTCATTTTGAAGAACATGGAACCTGCTACCATCAGTAATACTAAATGTTCCTGGAATGAAGAAAATGGTGTTCCCAAAATAATTATCAGTGCTGATGAGTGTAAAGCAGAAATTGGAACGTTTCCATCTCCGAGTCATTTTCCAAGTCTCGGCAAATCACACCAAGCTGCAAGACTCTCATTCTCAGATCCAGTGAAAGTGGACACAAGAAACCTGTCTTCAGATGGAAAGGGCAAGCAGAGTCCAACCAGAGTCTTTTCCGATAATACAAATCAGCTATCTTGCATAACGAACAACACATATCTACGTAAAACACAAAATTTATTTTCTGACAAATACAAATTGAGCCCAAGTTCACCCGCCATCCAAAATATCAGTGTTGGTTCAACAGTACATAAAAACTATTTAATAAATGTTAATCCAGATAAAGTGTCAGAGCAATCTGTAACTGCCTGCCCAAAGTACAAGGTGCCACCCAGAGAGTTATATCCGATCAAAAATTCTAAAAGTGTTTATTCCTCCCTGAAAACATTTTCTATAGATATCTGCCCAATCAAAAAGATAATGGTGGAAAGCCTGCAACACCTTTCACACAGCCAAACTCCACCACGGTATCTGCACCAACAGTCACACTCCAAAAAATCTATTTTTTTTTCTGATGAAAAATCTCCTATTGAGGGGCCTAAACAGATCACATCTCGTTTAGAAATTGCATCTAAGCGGAATTTTCAATATCAGCTGACCTCTCCAGATTATTTTTCACATTTTCCCAGTTTCCAACCTCCAGCAAAAGTTGGCATAGGTTATCTCAATAAGACATTAAGAAGTCCAGGTAAATCTTCGCCTGACTTTCAAAATAATACTACATTAAAAATGCTTGGGCCCTATAGAAAGAAATATGTTCAATATATGGAGCAATCTGGTTATTATCCTTCTAGTTTATTAGACAGGACTTGTATTTCTCTAAACTACCGGCATTTCCTGAGATTGAACCATTCCACTGATGTATCTAAGTTTTCAGATCATCAAGACATTAACAGAACGATAAACGTTCAGGTAGGAAAAAGTTCTAAACATATGTCAGAGGACCAGGTCAACACTGAATGTTTACGCTCTCAGTTTTCCCGACCTGATTTGGCAATCATCTTAGACGCCACCAGCAGAATATTGCCTGAAGCGGAGCCTCTATCTCTGACAAGTTTGTTTCGTGAGCATTTCTAGTTAGCATTCTGTAGAGAAAATATGAATGATATTTAAAATTCTAATATTAGTAGAATCACAGTGCCTATAGAATCATATCGTATCAATATCATGTACTGTCACATTATAGCATGAAAAATAATTTACATTGGATTTATGTATTTTCTTGCTGCATTAACATGTGACGGTCAATGTTAAAGGGAAAAGTATGCTTTTTACAATTTCTGAAACATTTGGTTTGAACAAGAAATTAGTCTCTTAAATGTATACAGTTACTTTATTCGTCTAAATACTGTTCATTCTAATTGTTAGCAGAACGTTTCGATTAACAGTTTTCTTGATCAGATAAACCCTCTACAGTTAGATGGCAGAGAATGTATGATTAAGTTAGTTTACATGTATATATGAAATATTTAACAATCTTTACACAAAGTTAAAACTTCTAAAGTTTAACATTTGCTTACATTCTATGAGTAAAAAAAACATGGTTCAAAATGTTTAATGGTTGAATTGTTTTAAAGTTTAAAATAGGCTGGATGTTTATCTCACAGTGAGATAGTGCTTTTCATAAGGGTCAATGTTAAAGCCCAGATCTAAATTTAGAGGAAGATTAAAGTATGAAGTTGGAAACAATATTTTAAGGTCAAAATATGAACAGATTTTAAAGATCAGGTTAAAAACGTAATAAGGAAGCATAAAAACATTGAAAAACTCACCCTTAGCGTATATTAAACTTAAGAGACGGGTGTGCCAAACAAGCAGGTGAATGTGATTTACCTATAATTTGTGGTACATTATTACTGTGTTAAACGTAGTACATTATTACATTAAGAGGCTAATCACTTTTACAAACCTTGCTGTTATAGTTTAAAATACTGTTCAAATAATTGTATGTTCATTGGGTTTTGTCAAACTGTATCAGCAAGAAAGTATGTTATTACTTCCAGTCTGTAGGAAAAAAATGGTAAAAAATGTTAAGGGATATGATTGTCTATAGGCACTGTAAATCTCCTTTTTCTCAAATGCAACGGTGGCTGCATGTTTTTATAACAACAAAATAAGAACCCAACTATAATTCTTTGATAAATTTAAAAGAAAATTACAGGATTGAATTTATTTGAGTGTCAAATAAAAACTAGCAGCCATTACAACTTGAAAAAAAAAATTGACATTCATTATCTTGGTACTAATTCAATAATCAGTAGTTATAGAATTCCACAATTAATCTAATCTGAGCCCACACAATCAATTTAAAAGTTGTTGATCTCATCATACAGCTAAAATGTTTATAATAATAAACTGTAAAATAAAATGTGCAGAGAAGTAAGTGTTGGCAGTAGTAGTAGAAACACACTTAAAACAGACCTTCTCTCAAAGGTAATTCATTAAATTCAAGGGGAAAAATGCATTTTATCGATTTGGTGCTCATTAGTTGCTTACGAAATTTTACACATCCTTAAATTATTCCTTTTATGTAATTTGAGATCTTGGTATCAGTTATTCAAAGTGGGGCCACAATTGGTTCCACAATTTTCTGCAATGCAGTCAACTGCTGACAAATTAAAAAAAAAAAAAATTGTGTGTTATTAATTCTTTATTATATTAATTCTTCGCAAATGAACAAGTTTAAAAAAGTGAATCTTTAACAAAGAAAATTGGAAAAAGTCAATATATTTATATATTTTGCAATTTATTTTTAATATTTTCATAGTTATGAATAATGTTTCGATAAAGTTCAGCATATTTTTTTTATATATAATGAAATCATACTTTACCACTGTAAATTAGGAATGAGATAAGAAGTCTGACCTTTAAGAAAGAAAAAAAAAACACATTTACTGTGGAAATGTTCATTATAAGTACTCATCTCATTACCAATATAAAATATACCTACATAATTTTGGAATAAAAATAAATTGCACTATCCAACTGGAACCTGGTAACTGACCCTGGCCAAAAACTCCTGGTAGCATTGGCTTATGTTTATCAAAAGGTCCATTTGACCAATTTTATATCACACATTGATTTCAAATATACAAGATATTAAGATTGTTTTTTTCTGTAAAATGTAAATACAAGCAAGTTTTTTATTTTAAATTAGATGATACAGTGATTAGTCAGTTAAGAAATATTTTATTCAACATTTAGTTATCTACAGTTATCGATTAATTATTAGTTATCAGTCACTGATTTGAATTAAATTCACATTACCAATTTTACAAAAAAATTCTTTATTTTTAACACATTTTGGTTACAAAAAATTGGCAACTTTTGATTCACTTCTCATGCAAAAATCATTCTGCATGTGTTTCTAAACACTTTCAAATTAACCAATCATTAAATTTTTGTGGCTAGTTTTAATTATTTTGTCAAAATCTTAAATATGAATCCTTCCCCCCCCCCCCTTGTAGACGTTAAGGAATTTTTGTTAATATATTTTGACATCTGTTACTTATAGGTGACACAAAGGCTCCTAAGCCTGCAAGTTCAACTTTAAATCAAATGAATTTCAGACCTGTTTCTGTTTCTAAGAGCTTAGAGGATATTGCAACTTTGCCCACAAGTAAGTATTTGAATTTCCTGAAGCCATACTTGATTTTATATTAATATGACCAAAATAAATGTTTTGCTTAGTTTTGCACTGTAAAAACATCTTACAATTATTAAATTATTTTGTTATTGTATTTTTGAATTACAAGTTCCAAACTAATAGCTAAAGCTAGACTTAATGACATCAAATGACGATCAACTGCGAACATATTTTTGTTTATTCATTATTATTATTTTTTTTAACTTTAAAATCCCTCAAGATGATGATGACGATGATGATGATGATGATGATGGCTGGAAAAATGATCCAAGAAGTAACACAAAGATAAAGCTGGACAATGGTAACTTTGAAACTTTTTTTGCAAACTAAGAATTTTAATGAAAACATGACTTACACATATGACATCCTTTAATTTTTGAAAAAGGTGTATGTATTTTGTAATACACACAGCAAACTGAAAATTGGATACCTACATGAAAATATTTGACTCTTTGTCATTGTTGGTTGTTTTTTATTTTTTTTTACTTTGTTTTATTTCTTAGTTTAAATTTGCAGTTATCCGGTTGGTAAAGCATTTTAATTAACCTCCTAGGACCTGGCGTTCACATGCGTGGACAAAAACGCATGTTATGCCAAGAGTTCGGGTCTTAGGAGGTT
>JAOUQT010342103.1:0-12810 GCA_025769995.1 Xyliphius kryptos | reverse complement strand
TTGGGGGTTTAGGCTTTGGACTCTGTAAAGCTGCCTTGTGACGACACACTGTTGTAAAAAGCGCTATATAAATAAATTACTTGAAGTTGAAAGACCATTGGTAATACACTGTGACATAATGGTTTAAAATCCTGCAGTGCACGCAAACTTCCTCTGCACAAGAAGGCTCACGTCCAGGCCTGCCTCTAGTTTGCCAATGAACATATTAATAACTCCAAGAGAGACTGGGAGAAGGTGCAGTGATCAGATGAGACCAAAATTAAGCTCTTTGGCCTCAACTCTATGTGTTTGGAAGAAGAAAAAGTATGACTCTATGAACACCATCCTCACTGTCAAGTATGGTGGTGGCAGTATTATGTTTTGGAGATGTTCTTCTAAAGGCACAGGCCAACTTGAGCGCATTGACAGGAAAATTAACTGGTCATGTATTGCAAAATCCCGGGTGACAACCTCCTTGTCTCCGCCAGGGCACTGACAGTGGTTTATGGATGGGTCTTCCTGCACGGCAACGACAGGAAACAAAGGAGTGGTTCCAGACATAAGACATCCAGGTCAAGGAATGGCCTAGTCAGTCTCCTAACCTCAATAATGAAATTCAAAATAATTATTTTTCATTTTGATATTCTATGTGCCACTATTAATAACAAGCTGGCATTAAATTAGGAGGCTTTTCATTTATTTTAGTAATAAGAAATAGAAAACCTTAAATGCAATGTAAAAAAAAGCTATCATCTTGCAACTTAGGGTCCTCAATTAGATTTTTAGCTCTGATCATTGTAAATGTGAAGTTACATGTATGTTCTCATTTTGTCTGTATACAGTAGGTTTTCATTAGTGAGTGTGTGCCCAGCAATCGATTGGCACCCTGTTTTGGGTGTATTTGCCCAGTGTCCTGAGACGTTCTCCTACCCCAAAGGTGGCTAGGTAGGGGTTCATAAGACCTGTTTTTTTTTTTTTTGTCCCCACCTCCCTCCCCCAAGATAGATTAGATACAGTATTTGCTAGCTATACTATGATTGACTCAAGAATAAACATTTCCAGCTTAACAATGAAAGGGGCTTCCTACAAGCAGATGGAGGTGATGATCAGGCCAAAAATGTTGTCAGGGTTATGTGAATGTTATTTTAGAGTTATGTGAATAGTCCTCTAACTGCCATGCAAATGAACCTGGCAGGCTGAAAAAACAACACCCAAAAAAAGGCCATATTAAATCTTCTTGCTCACAGGGAAAGAAATAATAGATTTCTGACATATACTCACCTTTTTTGTATTGATTAGTGTTTATCTTTATCCTTAATTATCTTTAATTTTAAAATCTTATTTGGGAGCCATTTATAGTGGATTTGTTCAAAAACATTAGGGTTTAAAGATATGCTTTTATATTTAAAAATGCATAAATGCAAACAAGTATTTTCCACTTCTTGTGAGTCTTTCTAAGTCAAGCAGAGCATGTGTAAGCGAGGCACCGTTTGCATTGGTGTGTCTGGGTAACTGTACAAACAACACCATGTGGTGCAGTTGTGAGGAGCATCGTCAGTGTGGTGACGCAAACAGAATTTTATTTTACATTCTTTAGGATGTTATTTCTTGTCTACACTTGTAGATAGTTTGTGAAGTGATAAACGTTTAAGCATTAATCTTTATTTAGAGTATTAATTTATATCTTAAACCATAACATTTATACTTTTAGATGTTATTTACTTGATTTGCTTATATTATTTGTGTATTTCTTTCGATTATTGTATTGTATTCTTGGCTTTAGTCAATTGCCTGCCTCTCTGAGAATTGTAAAATGTTTTTCTTTTATTTTCAAATCTGGTTAATCTGATTAGCTACTATAGTACTAACGGAAAAATTGGTAAACGCTCTGAAAAGGGTGACATTCATACACAAAAAACAGAACTACTGGCGAAAGGGAAAACATACAGACTTGCCATAGAAGGAGTTTTATTTGCTGTAACAGTGCCAACCACTAATCCGATTTTTAAAATGTATGTCTTTGTTCTCTAAATACATGTAGACATATTCAAAACAATATGTCTTTCACCATGGTATTTGGTTATTTCTTGCACTTCTTTATTACATTACATCCTCTATGCAACATCAAATTTTCTGTAAAGCAAGACGGACATCTTTAAAAAAATTTTTTTACAGTTGTCTGTAAAATCTTAATGAAAATATGCACCCCCTTTCACCTTTTTGCTTGATATCACCCTAAACACACACCCAAAACCAGATGCTAAACAATCTATAAATGGAAGTAAAGAGAGCAGCACATTTCTGAGTGTAAACTGTAAGAAGTGTAAACCAGGGGATTCAAGTTTGAAATTAAAAGTGGATTAAAACGCACATAATTTAAAATCTCAAAATCTTATTTAAAAATACATGGGAGAAAGAATGTGAGTCAAAAAAAAGTAAAATAAGTAACAGTACTTTATACCATTGTATTCACACTTCTATTGTGTAGAAGGAGATAAGACCAAGTGTGGAGGAAGTTAGTGGGATGTTTTTTCATGCCAAGACACTTGGACTTTCTAAGTACATGAAAATCGATGATTGATGATCATCAAGAACCAGTTTAACTAGTTGATAGTGATATATAAAGCAAATTGAAACATTTTAAATCAAAAGAATAAAAAAATTCAATATGTCAAATACATTTCAGCATACATTGGACAGACAGATGGATATAGTTTTTAACTTTATCCATATAGTTATAAATTGTACTTGTTAAATGCCTAAGCGCTTCTTCTCCCAAATTTGAGAAGATGGAGTGGTCTGCAGTGTCCTCTGTTTACTCAAGATTATAAGGCCTCCCTATAAATGCTGGCTCTAAGTCAATGGAGCACACAAGACTGACTTGAGAACTTGACTACACACCCACATCAGGTGCATTCACATGTACACACAGTCAAGGAAAGGGTGACGACACTATGTTAGTCAGTGAAGTTAGTAATGTGGCTGTGCATGTTTCAAGCTGACTGCTCTCTAACATTATATTCTTTAAACAGCCATAGAATAAATCCCATCTCATCATTCAAATTAAGACAGGAAAACTGAAAGCCACATTCTGGAGGGTGGAGAAAAAAGAAAAAACATCAGACTGTCCCTTGACTGTATCTGGGGGCTTCATAAAGACCCCAGAAATCTTTTTAGGACTCTCTCTGTGCCAATTAAGGTAAGTGAATGCATAATGTTTTAGCCTTAATATTGGTATAAATTTTAAATTCATGATTTGACAGCATTCATTTAGTTGTTTTTTTATTGTGACATTAAAATAAGCAATGCTGCTTTTAAATCATAAAAAATGTGGCCACTTAGCATGCAAACTTTTATAATTATAGAAGGAAAATATAGACCTTTAAAATAAGACCAAGGCTTGGGTGGGTAAAAGAGCAAAAAGCCAGTATGTTATCTTTACCATTGTGTTTTCTTTTGATGATTAATAAGAGCTGATACAGTGTTCAGATCGTGCATTCTGATGCAGGGAGTGCACCTGTTTGTGGGAGTTAATATACTTTAACACATGCAACACATTAAAACCCATTTGACTGAAAAAATATTTCCTATTAATAATCTAATAGTTGCATTTTATAAAATTACATCAGCATGCTACCCTGTCACCAAAGTTCAATTCAACATTCTATTCTGTGAGGAAAGAACAAGTCACTTTGCTTTTTATTTGCAAAATACAAAAAAGACAACATCATTTACAGTTTGAGAAATCATTTTATAACATTAACACAAGTAATTAACATAGTTCAACAAACCTATGACTTTTATTCATGATGCAAAGACATAAATAATGTATGAAAACAATGCAAAACATGATTAGGCTACATTGATTTAGTTAATTTTTTTTAAATCTATGTTTGCACTGAAGATTGGAAGAGCTGTAAAATTGCAAGTCGATGTAAAGTAATTCAATTACCACAAAAGATGTAATATAAGGTGAAATGGAATCACAATTATTAATTAATTCTTTCATTATCTTTCTCTTAATTCTCTACTAGGGTCGCGGGGGTGATTCCCCATGCCCATCCAGAGGAGAATGTTTAGTGCGCTGGGCAGATACACCGAGGACAGGGCACCTATCTATCGCTGGGCACTCTCACACACTATAGAGCATTCAATTTACCTTGAATCCATGTTTTTGGGCACACACTCACTTAGTCACTCACGAAAACATACTATATAGGGAAATTTAAAGTCTTTAATTTACCTTAAATCCATGATATTGGACTGTGGGAGGAAACCGGAGAACCCGGAGGAAACCCACACGGTTACAGGGAAAACATGGAAACGCCGCCCAGATTTGGATACAAACCAGGAATCCCCAGCGCTGAGAGGTGAACGTGCTTACCACTAAGCCATCGTGCTGTCCGGCATCACAATTAGACTAATTAAATAAAGAATGGAAGCATCTTATTACTGTTTCTGGTATCTATGGGATCTATCTTCTCTGACAGTTTCACTTCAAGCTATTTACACAACTTAAACTGTTCACACCTTAGTGGTACAGAGGTGTTCGCCCTCTTGTCAGATTGTCCTGTTTATTTCCCTACAATGATATTTGCCTGGATTCTCCATTGTAGCCAGGAATGCACTTTTCACCTATAATGTAAAATTGTGCAAACATAAATGAAAGTACCTTACTTCACTCTTATTTAACCTCAAAAGAGGGTTAAAGGTGTGGAGCTTATACAATATTTAACATCAAGCCTTTACATCATGTTTTCAAAAAGCACTGAATGTTGATATTCACTGGGCAAATTTTGCTTACAAAGCAAACAAGCCAAACTGAAGTGCTATAAGCCTTAGAATAAATCATTATAACCCGATGTAGATTGCACATTATTACTTTAACACTTTAAGTGTAATAAGCCAACTAAACAAACTAATTTTTAAAACCGTTTTGCCAGAAAGGTTAGTCATCTCATGTCTGAAGGAAATAAAACATTTTAACAATGCAATGTATTTTAATGGATGACTTATTGTTAATGTACTAATTTGCATAGTGGGTTGCTTTTTTCAAGTACAGCCAGTAAATGAAATGGTATTATTCACATTACAGGAAAAATGGAATGAAGGCTGACGAAAAATACAAAACACTAGAAAAAAATAAAACATGAACATAGCAGCTAATCTTGATGGGAATGGTGCCAAAAAGATTTTTCCTTGATAGAAACACTTTCAGTAAAATTTCATAAACTACTATGCATTTAAGTATTAACTTTATAATATCTTGTAATCTGAAACTGAATAAGGTACATTTTAATATGTAATTTCATCTGTTACATCACTAACCAACAAGTATTTCCATGAAACACAGGAGACTAAAGGTAAATAGCAATCTTCATCATCTGTATACAGTATGTTCCTTATTATATTTAATATATAATGCTAACACGGTTGAGCAGTCATATCACATCTTTATTTGATTAGTCTGTCTTAAAACTGTTTTCTTGGGATGAAGTCAGATGGGACTGTCGGAAGTTGTTTGCACTGAAGTGTTTAACACCCTGTTGATGTGAAAAACTCTGACACTAAACATCTGTTTGAGAATACACTGGACTTTCAGCATGAAGACTCTTGTAATGATGCCTTAGAATAAACTACTGGTTAATAGGCTAATATCAGCTAGGAAGACATAAACCTGTTAATGTTTACCTGCGTCAATCATGTTGAATTACGCTATAAAGGTCGTAAAACTGCCACTAGATTTTGAGGAGCACTGCTGTCACAGCCAACAGAGCACTCGCTGTTAAGACTTCGTGGTAAATGTCAGCTTACACGTCAATTATCACTTTACAATCCTTAAGGTGATGTCGTTTACAGGTGGCAGATGTTCAAGCATGAGGTCAGACATTCATGAAAACTGAGCCAAACAAGGAAACAAAGTTCTTTAGAAGAGTCATTATTTGGCTACTTTTTTGAAGATATAGATTTTATCTCCTCGTTTTAATTTAATCACCATACCATATAGCAATGAATAATCAAGTGTCTTTGAACAAAAATACAAAGAAATAATTTTGTGCTGTAAAACCAAACTTAAAGCACTATTCTGTTGTTGCTAACTGATGTTTAGCGTACTAAACTTGAATCAAAGATGCACACAGTCTTCACTTTCACTGTCAGAATGCTGAACAATATGTTAAATGGACTAACCAGTTTGAGCAGACAACCCCCAACCCATCCCACCACTGCCCACCCCTAGAAATGCTCAGCAACAATGCACATCACTGACCTGGCAAATGAAGAAACTCCTAATGCCACTGAAATGAATTTTCAAGTCTTTAACCAAACTCATCAAAGGATCAGTCATGGGGGCTAATCTCTTGCCTAGCGAGTGTGTTTGCACCCCCTTTTACTGCTGGGCTGAGTCAATATGACCAAATGTGCAAGGGTAATAGACTTAATGCAAGCTGTCACTACATAGATAGAATAGGGACCGCTGAGTGTATCCAAGCTGCCTACGAATGCACGCCATCTTTCCAAGGAAAGGAAGAAAGTATGAGAAGGGATAAAAAGAAGGGAATGCAGAAGCAACAGGAGGGAATGGGAAGCAAAGAAGGGTCAAGCAATGAGAGGGGGGGCTTGTTTGAAGGAGGATAACTTCATTTCCTCTGGTGGTAAACAGAAAGCAAGATGTTGGTTTTATGTTAGCATTGTGATGTGTAAAAGCAACGTACAAAAACCTAATCTTTACCATTTGTGTCTTTATTTTACTTGAACTTAATAAACATTGCAGGAGATTGATTCAATTGACCAGAAGCATGGACAAGCATGACTGATGAGTTGATAAAATAATGCTTTATGCTTTAAGTTGTTCAGATCATATCATGTCTCTTCTGAAAGTAACCTTGGATAAGGTTGTCTGCTAAATCCTGTAAAGGAAGAGAATAGTCATAAATAGGCAGACAGTATGCCTTTAGTGTTATAGAACCTAATTTCCTGGGTGTGGAGCCAATATCAGGTTTTATGCGCAATTATGTTCAAACAAATTGAAGTTGCATCCGTGAACATGTGGTGTATGAGGACTCCCTAGACATACAGGAAGACTGACAGATAATTTACACTCTCCACCTGTGCTATCTCCTTTCAAACCAAATACATAACTATACAAAGCAGTCAGTGTTAAAACACAGAGATGCGGATCAAGTTATCCTGAAATTAATTAACTTGAACCTGTTAATACGGTATAAGCATGCATTTAATTTTCTATAAATCTACAGATTATAACTATTTGACAAACTTCAATTATGGTATGCACTACAATGTCTTATTTCATTTACCTTTGATTAAAAACTCACGCTGACAATGGAGACAGGACAGCAGGAATGGTACTTTGAAAGTCTGTATCAACTATCACTTACTTACCCAGACATTACCAACAATTCTCTTTTAGTGACCCGTGAGTAAGTTGTTCAGCCAAATCCATTTTGTCCCTCACGCCTCAGAGCTGTACCGTGACTTTTTTGGGGTTTTACTACCCCATGCTGTCTTCAAAACTTAAAGAGACCGGGAACCTCACAAGGTCCTCTTAAAACAATCTTGCACTTCTAGAAAAATTAGGTCTTGTAGGTTACGCTTGTTTTTTACATATAAACTTGTTTGTGTTGATTTCAGGGTTAATATTGAGGTATTTGCTTACAACTTAAAACCATAAAAATGTAATTCAATGATATATGATTATTGTTCTTAATTTAGCAACAATCAGGGTATTCTTCTTCTTCAGGAGGCCATGGCCAATCCAGTGCAGGTCCTCCCAGAAGCTAGTGCATTTCCACCACCTCGCTCTGCCTTAAGTTTCACGGAGAATTCTTTAGTCCATTTTAAAAAGGAAGATGGAACAGTGGAGACTCTGGAGCAGATGAACAATAAGGCACGAGTGGATAGCACTGAACGGGGACTTCCAGGATTTTACTTGTCCTGCTTTGATATGCTTTTTACTGAAGATGCCACTTGGCTTGTAAGGGTGGCAGAATCCTCTCCATCAATCCCTGGTGGAACACGTCCAGAACCTTGCCCTGAGCCAGAGCAGTGCCCGGTGATTGACAGCCCTGGTTTAGGAAGTGCACCACTGTCTCCTGACCTTGACGACCAGGTGGAGGAAAGATCCTTGGAGCAAGTACAAAGTCTTGTAGTGGGAGAAGTGCTGAAGGACATTGAGACAGCATGCAAATTGCTAAATATTACACCAGGTAAGACTTTATTTTGATATGAAGCAAGTATGTAAGTAGCCCAAAATAATAGTCATTTTAATTATGTGCAGGAGCTTAAGTAGTCTCTTTAAAAATGCTTGAGGAGTGCTACAAGAGTAGTGGGCTTTACTGTACAACTTTATTTAAAAGGTTGATTTCTGCAAAAATGAGATGGTAATGCATTTTAAACTTTCTTTAGAGATATATTTTAATAATATATTACTATTATTAGCAAAATTGTACAAAAGTTAAGGGGCCTTTTAAATTTAGAATAGGTCTAGATACTATGATATGCTTAATCTTTTGTTCCACACGCACAGTTTTTGCCAATGATCTAAGAACGTTGTTGAAATAGCTTTACTTAAGGCTTGTAGATGTTAACTTGATAATGGATGTATACAGTCATATAAATCCTGCAAATTAGATGAATTGTGTCTAAAAGTGTAACATAAACAATCATCTTGAACATACTGACTCTTCAAACATGATTCAGAATGTTTCACATTGCTAAAGGGAGGAAAATTTCCAACCGCTTAAAAATGACTTACATATGTTTGTATAACTTGAAAGCTTTTAATCTATTCAAACTTTTCCTGCTATTGGTTTTACTGGGTGTCTTCTATGAATGTTACTGACTGTGTCTTCTAACTGACATTTGTCATGTCAGTCTTCTTTGTAGAAAGTAACTGTACTACTCCTCCTTTGGTAAATACCCATTTCCCCATTCATGCTTTTTTGTCTCGTTTCCCTTGAATGATACTCAAAAAAGTGAATCAAAAACATACAGAGCTCTCGCCAAACACACTAATCCTCATGTTTTAAAACATGACTGACACCTGAAAGCTTGACCTGCATAGCTGTTACAGTGGCAATATGTAAAATGCAGTGACTCATACGTATTTTGTATCTTCCAGATCCGGCTGAGTGGAATTGTGGGAATGTTCAGAAGTGGCTGTTGTGGACCGAGCATCTGTACCGTTTGCCTCAGGTGGGCAAAGCATTTCAGGACCTGGATGGCAAGGACCTCTGTGCCATGACAGAGGAAAATTTCCAACAACGCTCACCGCAATGTGGAGACACACTTTATGCTCACCTAGACATCTGGAAATCAGGTGGGAACTTTTGCAAATTTATGGTATTGGAAAAATTGAAGAAAATAATGGTGAAATGACTATGACGGCTAATAACGTTTAAAAAAAAAAGTATATCGGTTTTAATATGGAAGATGTAAAATAGTGTCTCGTACAAAATACAGCACATGGACATTTTGTAAGACAGTGTCTTTTACTTTGTTGTCAGCTGCTTGGATGAAAGAGAGATGTTCGGTAGGAGAACTTTCAGGTGGGTAACAATTTGACAATCATTCTGCACAACATCAGCACCAAGTGCAAACTCAAAATGGAACTTCCAAAGCTTAAAAGCATGAAAAAATAAATAAGAGAATACTTATTTTGCTTATAAACACAACGACAATAATCAAAATAATAATTATAATAATATATTGAGCTAAGTATAAATAATAATTTGGAATAGTAATAAGATGGTTACCAAATTGGGGTGGATTTCCTAAGAACTTTAAAACAACTTTGTTACGTTAAGTTAACAGTTTCTATACAGTAAGTAATTTGTGAAATCCCTCAAAATGTTCATTTTTGTGTTATTATTTTAAAATAAGGAGTAAAAATTGAATTAAAATTAACATTTTAAAAATAACAAAAATTTTAATTCATTTTCATGTATTTTATTCAGAAGCGGCAGATTTGTGGTCAGAAGCAGACTCCTCCTGCTCTGGTCAGCCAATTCATTTGTGGCAGTTTCTCAGAGAGCTGTTACACAAGCCACACAGCTATGGACGATGCATCCGCTGGCTCAATAAAGAAAAAGGTAGGAAACGTAAAGACATAATATGATGGAGTGCCATATGGGTCATAAAATGTATTTTTGGTTGCATTATATGGCAAAAAGCTTTTTTGCCTTCATGAAAAACCTTTTAAATACTCAATAATATAAATATGGTACCATGTGATCATAAGTCATAAGTAACTGTTTGATCTCAAACTTTAGACATTCTTTCTTTTTTTAAAGGTATCTTTAAAATTGAAGATTCCGCTCATGTAGCACGACTTTGGGGCTTGAGGAAGAACCGACCTGCCATGAACTATGACAAGCTTAGTCGTTCCATCCGACAGTACTACAAAAAGGGAATTATACGCAAACCAGATGTGTCTCAGAGACTAGTTTATCAGTTTGTCCATCCAGTATAAGTCCAGTCATCGCAACAGCAGTTATCAATGGACATCTATGCACTGACAAACTGCCTTATCATTTCAATTTGCACTCTATTGTTCTTGTTGTATCTAAACTGACAACCTTAAAACTTTTAATTTTGTTTCAGTTCTGATTATTCATTTCAGAAGTTTGATAATTTCCTCAGGTACATTAATTCAGGGATCCAATTGGAGGCCAATGTACATGAAGTTGATTTGGAAAAGTTAAGCCTGACATGTTTTGAGACTTATGAGGGTTGTATAGTAGAAATGGCACCAACTGGCTGGTCATTTGCATGTTCTGCCTGTCGCAGTTATTCACCAAGCACTACAAATAATGATCAAGGTTTGGTTTGAGGAGTTTTTCTTTATCTTTAAAAATTTATTTGCTAATTATTAGACTTTTTAGACTTTTTTTTTTTTTGTAAATATGAATTCTAGGAATCTCATGGTTTTGGTTCTACGTGCACCTCTATGAGAATTTAATATGTATGTTTTTTCTAGATTTTAGCTTTTATAAAGCCATGTGAAAGCTTATAGTAGGTGTTTGTGCAAGCCTCCACTCCTTGCTAACACATGGATGCCCTGCTTTGAAATATGTTTGGGTTTGGCCCTGGAGTCCATCCAACTTGCCCTTTTTTAAGGCCTAATCACACATCAAACTTATTAACTCTGCCCAAAGGCACTCATAGCAAAGAAGTCCTCACTTTGCAGAGCTCCCATGAGTAGTCACCTGGATTTTGATTATTTTGGCAGCAAATGGTGGGCTTATTGATTAATGTTATTATTAATATTATCTTAGATCTTAAGTTAAGAATTGGGTAAGTGGTGAGATATTAAGGAGTAGTTATGTGGAAAGCCTTTTTTTTCTGGTCAGTTCCTGTATATAAAGTTGAGGCTGCAAAAGTGGATGTACATTTCTTTTTTCTTGCATTTAATTACTCTTTACAAGGATTTTGCTGTGTCTGCCGTTATTAATATTACATCATTAAAGTTATACATTGTAAAATTTTCTTGTAACTCAATATCTAAACCTTTCGAATACACATTCAATTTGAATAGATTTTGCAGTTTTCTTAACCCACTTAGTTTCCCACTGTCCCACTATCCAAATTTCCACCAGCTGCAAAAGAGATACAAAAATGCAGTGTATAAAAAATTACATGTGGACACCTGTTCATTATGCCATGTGGGCTTACTAGACATCCCCCAACATGTATGGACATTACTGCCTCCAGTAATGTGGGAAGACTTTACATATGGACTTCACAAATCTATTAAGTGGCAATGATATTGGTACAGTTCACTCACACCAAAATTGTTAAATGGTTTCAATTAAAAGGTATTTATGTCTGTCTTTAATGTTGCATTTAAATGACCTTTGTTGGAATGAAGAGGGCTCACCCAAATCTAAAAAGAGAATTGGTGTCCACATACTTTAAATAAAGCCTAGTTTCATAGCCCAACTTAACTGTTGATATAACTGGTTATACACTATTTGACTTTAAAGCCTTTGATTACAAAGGTACCTGTTTGACATTGCTTTATGTGAATACTTAATGAAATATTAATATCCCATATGGAACAGTACAAGTGTTTACCTTCAAAGAGCAAATTTATACAAAACAAACATAGCTTCAATCAAAACATGAATTTTTGTATTTACTTGTTTTATATGATCAGTAGTTCTTTATTTAAATATTATTAGGCAATAGTTTACCAGCGAGCCCTCTGGAACTAACAAAGCATTTTATATGTCTACATTGTCTACATTAAAGGTAATGTTTGGACAAGCACTTATTACTGACTAGCTTTGAGTAATGGCTGGTTATTTAAGCGATATGTGTATGCACCTCAATCCCATACAGGTTCATTATAACACAACCATTAACCAACACAATAGCACCTTTAACTTATTGGTGTTTTATATTAAAAAAAAAATAATTAGTTTTAGTGTAACATGGAGTAATAACGTAAAATTTACTTATTCTCAAATTTAAAAAAAACCTGTAAACTAAACCTCATGTTATTTGCAATTCGACCGATATTCATAACAAACTTACTAATAAAGTTAAAAAGTTAATCTGTCAACTTTCGTTTTTTTTTTTATTTGTACTTAAAATGCAAATATACAGATGTAAAAGTACAATATAAGTGAAGCTAACTGTGTCCATTAAAATTGTAGAAAACCTAGTGTTTGTAAGAAGTTGTGTAAGCTTCAAATCAGATCTTTAACTGTTAATGGCCGTGTTGCCACAGGAGGGCAGCAAAAACACATGGGTCAATTACGGTGCTTTAGGAGAAAACTACAACTGCAAGAAATCGCTGTGGCAGATAGG
>JAOUQT010342093.1:0-12811 GCA_025769995.1 Xyliphius kryptos | reverse complement strand
ACGCAGACACGGGGAGAACATGCAAACTCCACCCAGATTGGGATTCAAACCGGGAATTCCCAGCGCTGAGAGGCGAATGTGCCAACCACTATGCCACTGTGCCGCCCTACATATGAGTATGATAAAAAGTACTTATTTAGATAAGTAGATACATTTGGAAAAAAGTGCTTTGTGGTGGGGGGGGGGGCAGGGTGTTGCTGGTTTTTAACTTTACCCGTTATTTCGTACATGTAGATGGAGCGACGGCATCGAAAGGGTGACTGTGCACCGCAGGCCAACATGCATCACCTGTTCCTGCAGACGAACAGCCTTCTGAACTACACCGCCGCTGAAGAGCTCGACGCCTTCTTCTTCATCTACGACAGCAGAGACATGCGGCCTGTCAGGTACGAGCCGCTCAGACGGTACAGGTTTTAGGAAGCAAACAGGAACCGTTCTGGAACTTTTTCCCTAAATAGGTTCTAATGTAGAATTTTTACATCAAACTGAATTTACCGCTTTAATTTGCAAACTCAGCTGCCGTAAGAAAGCGTTTACATGTAAGAAATCGTTCTGTATTACGTTTTTGCTTTGAGTGATATTCTTACTCGTTATGCAACCAGACCTTTACTTTGAATTCAATAAGGATCTCTTTCCAAACAGAGCCGGTGCCAGACCGAGGTTGCTGCCTAATTATGAATCAGGCCCTGCTTTCAGGCCGCATGGGCAAAATAATCGGCTCGGCTCCAGCGCTTTACAGCTGCGACTAATAATGCGAATAATGTAAAAAGTGTCCCTTTCTGTCATTGCGTCGTATACGTTCTATATTCTGACTTATTCTGAGCTAAACTTATATTCTGAGCTAAACACGCACAGCGTGTGTCGTGAAGCATACAGGATGAGAATTGAGCTTGAAACCTGAAACAGAGACAGTGTGCGTGAGTGATGCGTTAGATTTTTCTTTCTGATAAGCGCTGCCCACACGCCGCTTGGCTCGGGCGCGCGGCGAGAACTCGAGCCAGTTCACAGAGGACTCACACAGGTCCACTGAAGCGGGATTTGGCTCTGTGTACTGAGTCTGCAACACAAAACAGTTGCTATTTAATAAAAATGCAATTATTCTAAACGTGTGAGAGCATTCGCTGTATTTTAGGCCTCGGCTCTCGTCCGATTACAGACGGATGAAATGAATGTTCCACCTTTAGAAATGTTTCCAAAGATCTGATGACCTATTTGTTTTGTCTCTGAGTAACCACCTCACATGAATGTTTTATTAAAAAACCTCTGGGCGAAGGTCACCTTTATACCGTCCATCACAGCATCACATCAGCCGCTCGTCTGAACTCAGCATTATGAATTATGAATAATAAAAACACATGGCTTCGTGTTCTGTAAAAGAGGACAAAGGGTTCCAGTCTACAGAGGTCCTGTTGTAAAGCCGGAGGACAGCCAATAGCTGTTTATTTGGTGTAAGTGATTTTTTATGGCTAATTTTTGTTAATTCTTTGTAAAATACAGTAAAGCATCAGGTATGAGACAGCATCTCTGGAGCTTAAGGTCTCACAGCTTTAGTAAACCTGGGTTTTGAACCCCTAACCTTCAGATTGATAGTTTTACACCTTTAATCCCCTGAGCTCTCTCTCTAAAGGCCTGATACTTCTCCCACATTTGGAAGTATACAGGTGTCCAACCTAATATGTATGTCCTAATACTTTTGCCCATCGTTGTTTGGAAGCTTGCAATCTAAAGGTTGGGGGGTTTAAATGATGGATGAGCGAGTACAGGGCTATCTGTATCTGTATCTCGGAATGAGCGGGGCCTAATCCGAAAGTGGGCGGGGCATAACCCAAAAGTTATTGTTGGTTAACATGAAGTGGGCGTGGCTTAAAGCAGTGTTTATTTTTAGTCTGAAATTGATATGGATTGTTTAGAAGTTGCTGTATGTATTGTTTATCTGAAAACTATTTACAGAACAGCCTCACATTTGAGATTCAATTCAATATTTTTGATCACAAAAGTGAGCGCCGTGTTCCAACTTAACTTTCGCCACCAACCAAACTTAGAGAGGGGCAGGCGCTCTGTGTGACTGACCAATGACAGATCGTGAAAACACGAACGCAGATATTCACGAGTTTTAATCGTTTAATGCTCGTACTCGTAAAAAATGCCGTAGCGGATACTCGTATAAAACGATCTGTAGTTTAAATCACAAGTTTATTAAATGTATTACCAATATGGGCCCTTGATCAAGACCCCTAAACCTCATTGCTTCTGGGTTGCTGACTCGGCTCTCTGAACCTAACCATTAAGTTGTAATACTTGTAAAAAGCTTTGGATAATAACGTCTGAAAAATGACCTCATGTTATATCATTTTTTTAAATATGTTTTTGACAAACTTTAGAACATAAACACAACATGCTTTCAAAAACTTTTAGAAACTGATATTTCTTGTTTTTTTTTTTAAAATTGGTTTCATCTAATTTAGCATTTTGAGGTATATATGGTATATAATTAAGCAATAATGTACAAGAGGGTGTGCATTTTTGTAAATAAATCACCTTTTCACATGATTTATACAATAATAAACAACCGCAAGCGCCTTATTGCTTTTAAAAAATGATTACAAACTATAATGAAAAATTTGTCTTTTATAGGCAATGTAATGTAGTCCGCTTTTAAAGTGAACACTGATCGCTGAGTAACAGCATTACGGTTTCTCTACAAAAACCGCCACCTAATGGCCAAATTACAGGTTTCTTCTTAGCCTTGGCGCTTAAGCTAGTAATTATATAACAACAGTGCATGCTGTATATGTGAATAAACATGCGAGGCGTTAATGCAGACACTAGGGTTTGATATATTTCCGGTTTATTTATCATTTGAATGTTCTTGTCTGTCTTGTCTGTCTGTCTGTCTGTCTGTCTGTCTGTCTGCGCTGACAGTGAGAGGTTCTTGGTGTCCCTCAATAAGCAAGGGGTTCCGAAGTCACCTGAGAAGACAGAGCGGCAGTGCACACTCTTTGTTGTAAGTACTCTGATGTTTTTGTCCTTGATCCTCCTCACGACAGGCTGACGTTGAGACGACGCGCTCGCCGCACACAGACGCCGCAGAACCGTTTCGAATTAAAGACAAACTGCATTTCCAAACTGATTTGATTTGAGTTTAAAGAAACCTGATGTTGAGCTCAAACAATTCAATGTTATGTTCAAACGTCTCACCGCTCCACCTACAGAGATGCCTCCACTGACCTGGCTTTTTACACCAGATCTTTAAAACATCTGTACCATCAATAATTAATAATATCTACGTTTAAGGAAAACATTTTGCTGCATCTGTGTTTTTAGGTTTTAATATTTTACAGGGACTCACTGTTTTACAAAAGCTTTTCCGACGTGACGCTGTGCTTGACTGCACATCGACCATGTGGGTCAAAATCATCACAGAGATCCAGCTTCGTAAATACCACGAATAACAGGATTGTATACATCAAGTTATTTATTGCTTATAGATAATTCATTTTAAGTGTTTAAACAATGAGGTGGAGTTTTATTTGTGTAATAATATTACTTGATTGAAAGCAAACCTCATAATCCCACAGTCCAAAAACATGGATTCAAGGTGAATTGGCTGCTCTAAATTGCCCCTATATGATCTGTGTGTCAGTGTGAATGAGTGTGTGCCCAGAGTGTGTGCTTGGGTGTATCTGTCCAACACCCGAAACATTCTCCCCTGACTTCCGGGGAGCAATTGGTATCGGGTGGCAATTCGCCTATCAGCGCTGGGGATTCCCGGTTCAAATCCCAATCTGGTTGGAGTTTCCATGTCCTCCTCGTGTCTGCGTGGGTTTCCTCCAGACTCTCCGGTTTCCTCCCACATTCCAAAAACATGGATACAAGGTAAATTGAGTGCTCTAAATTGCCCTGTATAGTGTGAGTGAGTGTGTGCCCAGCGATGAATTGGCACCCTGTCCTGGGTGTATCTGCCCAGCGCCCGGTGTGATCTCCCCTTGATGGGCATGGGGAACCCCCCACCCGCGACCCTCATAAAGGAACAAGCAGAAGATAATGAATGAATGAAAACTATAAAAACCAAATGTAAGTAACTAAATTAGGTATAAAAACTAAAAATAAGTACTTATTGGGACTGGGAATCAAACCGGGGACCTTTGGGTTGCTGGTTCCTCAGACACAAGTCCCAATAGTGCGCCAATTTGGCGTCTGATAACCTAGTCGTAAAAGTCCGAGGCCTTGGGTTTGTTTTAATTAAACCTGTTGTCTAACTTCCTTTTAACCTCCGGCACCGAACCCCAAACGTAACAAGTTCGCTCATCCTCCCTGTACAGCTGGATCGTAACCCCACAGAGCACAAATAACCTTTGATACAAGAAAGAACTGTCTGATTTCATTTTGTTTGAATAAAAATTGTGTCTTTCTTTAAGGATTTGGGAAGTAGCGATCTGCGCAAAGATGTGTATGTTGTAGCTCATATCTTTAGAATAGGTAAGAGCTACAGTCCTGGATGTGTAACTGTTTAAAGTGACTTATTACAATGCCTTTTAGATGTAAGACTCACAGGATGCATGCTTTTGAATTGAACACTGACAGCGCGGTCCTTGGGACGCGTGTCACCATTCATGTCACGGTGCCGTGATATTAAACGAGGATTATACGGGCGGACTGATAAGCCACTTTAAGTTAAGTGTGATCCGTTTGCTGTCCGTCTCTGTGCGCATCAGTGCGAGTAGGTTCTGTGTCACCAACCGCATGATGTTCATCATCAGTCAGTAGCATCGTATCACTCGGTGGCGTTGCTGTCTGTGTCGTGCTGCCACTGTCCATCTGCATGTGTGTGTTCTCCATGTTCGGACGGGTAAGTACTCAGTGGGTAACTTGTGTGTGTGTGTGTGTGATGTGTTCATGTGGTAAGTCTGCAAATATCAGCTGTCGTGTGTTTTTAGATCCCGTGTTCTGTCATAAATCCAGCACAAAACTGCCAATTTAAGAGAACAGGTGCACTTGCTTTTCTGCACAACGTATTATTTATTTTAAAGAAATGAAGGGATTTATTTTGCCTACAGAGGAATTAATCCTCCACATTTTAACCCATCTGTGCGTTAAAACACAGAGCGGTGCGCAGCTTTGTATACGTTGCCCGGATATTGGGGATGGGTGCCTCACCCAAGGGCACTTCAGCGATAGTGCTTAGTGGGACCGGGAATCAAATCGGGAACCTTCCGGTCACACGCCTGGCTCCTTAACCATAAACTTCTTACAGTATTTGGCTGTGACATCATCACTCGTCACATGGCAGGACACAATGAGGATCGCATACTTAAGATTTAATAAAGCATATGGTATGAGAGGGTGTGGCATTATTGTGAAAAGATCACAGGAAAGAGGTGTTATTAGGCACAACACATTGCGGCACACAGTTACACCTCTTTTCCGTGATTTATTCACAATAATACACAATCTCAAGAGTCGCATTACTTTTATTATCATGAAAAAAACAAGGTTCATTGAAACCAAAATACTTAATAATCTTCTATTCTGTGACTCGCCCGGTCTTTAAAATAAACGCTGAGTAAATCACTGAGTAACAGGTTTACGCTTTCTCAAATACTACTCTCTAGTGGACAAATTACAGAACGCAGTTTAGAAACAAGACATCAGGAATATGATGTATTGTATATCACGCATTGCTGTGTGTTTTTGTCACGGCTGAACAAACGGCTTAGCCAATTAGATTCAAAGACCAGAACTACCCATGACCAGCTTTATTTACAAACTACATTAAAACAAGCTGCTACCCCGTTCCCGCAGCCGCTGTAATCTCTCCTCGCTGTAAGGCCCCAGTTTTTATAGACTGCGCGCTGATCTATATCCTAATTACCTAATTACTCTAATTGCCGTCTATCGCCTTTGGTTCCACCTTTAAACCCTCCTACACCTCTGCCACACGCTGAGGGCTGAGTAACGGCACATCTGTCTCATTGTCAGTTGCCAGTGGTGCCCCCATGGCCCATAATACATCTGCCTCAGATTTGACAAGTATGTCCCAGTGTAACCTACGTGTGTATACAGAAAAAAAAATCATATGGGCCACATGTTCACAAACCATGAGGTTTGGCAGTGGTACCTGCCACATCACCCAAATCTGGTGCTCGTCCCCGGACCAAATGAAAATAAGGGCCAGAATAACTTTGCGTTCTGAGTTGTGTCTACATGGAACACACAGTGGAGGGCGCTGTAGCCTTTTGTCATCATGTTGAATTTTTTATAAATCACCTCTTTTAGGACCTATGTGAAAAATAACCTGGGCCCTAACACACACACACACACACACATACACATACACACACACACACACACACAAACTGTGTTGTAATCATTCCTAAATGTGCTGTACATCAAGGAGATATGTATTGTTCATATTATGTACAGTAACATATTTTAATTAGGGGAAACATATAGAGACGTTTTTATGTTAGACGTTTTTAAATTAGTGCGTTATACATGATGACGTGTTTAGCTTCAGAAACACATTAAATAAGTCATTATTAACACTTTATGTGTATATAATGCATTATAGCGTGCAGGCGTATTATACGCGGTCTCGCGCAGCATGTTGCACCTCCACTGGCAGTGTGGTGGATCTTTAGGACAGACTTTGTGTGTGCGACATCTCAACAGCCTTTTTCTCACAACTTCATCAATTAAACCTAAAGGTTCTGTTTCCATCAGGAAAAATGGTGGCTGGGGAAAAGAAGGCCGTGTGTAACACGCAGTACAGGCGGCCGTTCGGCTGCGCGGTGATCAGCGTGTGCGACCTGCTGACGGCCGACTGCAAGGATGAGCATGTGCTTAAAGTTTACTCGTGAGTTCGATCCGTGTCCCTGTTTAGAAATACACACCGGTTACACGTAATGAGTTATTACGTACATAAAGAGTAAATCAGGCGGCATGTGGTTTAGTGGTTAGCATGTTCTCCTGTTAGCGCTGGGGATTCCCGGTTCGAATCCCGTTCTGGAAGTTTCCATCTTCTCCCCGTGTACGCGTGGGTTTCCTCCGGGTTCTCCGGAGTAATAGTTCAAAAACATGGATTCAAGGTAAATTGAATGCTCTAAATTGCCCCGTGTGTTTGTGTGTGCGAATGTGTGAGTGAGTGTGTGCACAGAGATGGATTAGCGCCCTGTCCTGGGTGTATTCTCCCCTGGATGGGCATGGGGAACCCCACCGTGACACTAGTACAGGATTAAGCGGAAGATAATGAATAGTTGGGTGCATAAAGCGTAAAACATATTAATAGAATTTGCATGTTCTTCTCATGTCTGCATGTCTTTTTTTGTAAATTAGCCAAAATCTCCAGGGTTTAAGTGTTTGTCTGAGGACTTTATTACACGGGATGAAGAGTCTGAGCCACAAAGTTACAGACGTCACCTTTAAAACTAGATTCTGAATACAGTTGTGTGTTTGGTTCTGATGGTTTGATGATCTTTTGCAGATGCAACACAGAAAGTGAGTGGTATCAGATACATGACAACATTATACGGAAGGTCAGCTCCCGGTACAGCCAGATTGGCTCCAGTACAGGTTGGTCTTACTGCACCTACAATTTCTTAAATGTTTTATTACTGGTTTTATTGGCTTTTAGTTTTTATTGCCTCGTAAATTGAGAATGGCTTCCTGTGTTTAATGGTACAGTAGCTGCTAAATTTGTACTCACACACACACACACACACACACACACACACACATATTAAAGCAAAAAGGGTGTTATTACAGTTACACCTCTTTTCCGTGATTTATTCACAATAATACACAACCTCGAGCGCCTTATTGCTTTTATAAAACGGTTACAAACACACTATGATAAAAAACAAGGTTTGATTCATTCATTAAAACCCACTTAATCCTCTACAAGGGTCGTGAGGGGTTCCCCATGCCCATCCAGGAGAGAACATCTGGGCAGACACACCCAGGACAGGGTGCCAATCCATCTCTGGGCACAGACTCACTCACACACACACACAATACGATGCAATTTAAAGCATTCAGTTTACCTTGTATCCATACAGACACGGGGAGGACATGGAAACTCCACCAGATCGGGACTCGAACCGGGAATCCCCAGCGCTGAGAGGCGAAGGCGCTAACCACTAAGCCACCGTGCCGCCCTGGTTTGATTCATAAATGCGTAAATCAAAAACAAAATCGCTAATAAACTGGGCTTCCGTAGCATTGACGAGTAACAGGTTTCCGGGTTTCTCTGACGATCAAATACTGCCATCTAGTGGCCAAATAACAGAACTTAGTTTTTAAAAAACTTTGGGAAAATGATGCCTGTCACGCAGTGATAGGAATGTGAAGCGCTCACAGGTGTGTGTTATTGTCAATAATGTCACAGCTGGACAATCAGCTCAGCCAATCAGATTTAAGGACCAGAACTTCCCATTTTATAAATATACAGTGGGGGCAAATAGTAGTTAGTCAGCCACTGATTGTGCATGTTCTCCTACTTAGAAAGATGCGAGAGGTCTGTAATTTTCATCATAGGTACATCTCAACTATGGGAGACGAAATGGGAAGAAAATCGAGAAAATCACATTGTAGGCTTTTTAAAGAATTGATTTGTAAATTATGGTTGAAAATAAGTATTTGGTCACCCACAAACAAGCAAGATGTCTGGCTCTCACAGTATAACTGAGTGATAATGATTCGGTCTCGTCTCATTCCACATCCCCAAATAACAAAATGCATTTTTCCAGAGGTCACTCGTATTTATTTCAGTGTTATTTTAATATAAACAAAGGCCAGCTTGTTGCCGACGGTAATTAAATTAGGAAAAAGGCCATCCTGAGATAAAGGCTGTGGAGGAGGAGAGCTGGACGGAAACTAGCCGACTCACCCTCTACTGATTAACAAGCAATTTATCTGTCTAAAAAAATTCAATCATGCTAAATGGAGCTTTTCTAAGCATTACCACTCATCACGCGCCCGTGTACGCGCTTTATCAATACACGTTAGAGGGGCTATTGACCGGCGGGTGTGAGCGCTGAGCTGACCGTTCCCTTTTATCTCTCCTTTGAGATGGCGCTGAGAAAAAAGCGACCTCCGGAGCCATTTTGTTAATCGCTTATCATCTTGACATTTGACATTAGTTGGTCGCGCTGCTTATCGACCCCGGGCCGCCGTCTGAAAGTCAGTTACAGCCGAATGCCATTCGGTCTTCCGAGACGTTTTAGTGTTTTGACCCGGGCCCCTTTTAGAACATTAACAGGAACACAGAGTAATTACAGAACGGCGTGCTTATGTAATAAATGATGGTCCACCACGCTGACATTTAGTTTAATATTCTGGGATGTCAGATATTAGAACCGAGACGGACTGATATGTATCCAAATAAATAAAAATGACCGAGGTCATCTGCTCTGTGCTGAGTTGTTCAACGATTTCTGAAAGCGGAGTGTAAAACATTGTGTTCTTGGCAATTGTGTGCCTTCGCCTACATAGTCAGAGTGCCATGTTTGTGTGGCTCACAGAGGAATCCTGCAGAGTCTGTGCTTGGTTTGTTCCACAGTCGGATCGACTCAAAGATACTGGGACACTTACTGTGACAGGAGGGTTTTTTTACTCCGGCCATGGAGATCACTGCGCTCTGCGCTGCCAACCAGGCTCTGAGACGCATCTGCGGTTCACGCCACCTGTGGATGCAGCTGAATCCAAACGCGTCCCGCACTGCAGTGTTTACCAATAAAGATGCAGAACATTCATTTCTGTAGCAGTGGGAATCATAAGTTCATTATATTGAAAAACAGCATCTCTGCAGAACTTGATTTCGTTATTCCGCGTCGTCGATGGTTGCTGTGTGGAGGCGACGGAGCACCGGCTTACATAAGAGCAGCTGTACTGACTAATGTACAGGAATATACAGTATGTGAATGGATTTGTATTGGAGAGGTTCCTCGTGTGGGAGGACCATTGGCAATGTTCTAAAATACAAAAGTCCTCACAATTAAAGCTTTTTTCTGGGAGACTGAAATTCCAAAGCAAATACAGCCAGATAATGTTTCCATGGGAACGTTAATAAAAGAGGAAGAGCACAAAGAATTCATCTTCATTAAGTTTAACTTGGGTATCAACTAAGAAATTGATTGATTATTATTATAAAACAGGTAGTTCTGGTCCTCAAATCTGATTGGCTGAGCCGTTTTCCAGCCGTGACATTATTGACAATAACACACACCTCTGGCCTCTTCATATTCGTATCGATGCGTTATATATGATACATTATAAGGGCATTAAGCACAAAGTACCTACAAACTCTATTGTTTTTACTCTTTTTCTTCTTATATATTATTCTTTTTTTGGGTATAATGTGGTGGGCGGCCAAGACCATAAGTCTTACAGACACCAACCTTGGAGAGAAGGTACAGCTGCTGTGCATCTTCTCCAATAACAAAAATCACACCTGTTGACCTATATTTGGCCTTATAGTGCGACAAAATGCATTTAGTCTTCTAACCGAAATTTTTTCACAGACTCCAAACAAACAACAATTAGGAACTATAAGCAACGGCCGCTTTGTTTTTTGTTAATAAGCAAAATTTGAAAAACCTAATTTCCTGAACTAGTCCTACCCCATGTGCCTGTGATCAAAAGTTTCGAGCGTGCTCTTTAATAATTATCAAAGTTTGGTGTTTTTGATTAAGTCAGGTTGCTACATACAAACAAATTGTACGTCAAAATCCTAATTAATTAAAAATATATAAAAATGCTTTACTCAAAAAGTCTACAACTTCACACACACATTTGGCATCAGTCTCCAAGGAGGCAGATTAAATTTGTTGAACTAGATTTTTACCTGATTTTTTCATTCAATAAAAACTGAAAACCTGCTACTCAGCGGTCGGTGTTCACTTTAAAAACCAAACTACGTTGCGGAAGACCAGTTCATTATCCGTCCATTATCTTCCACTCATTCCTGTACTACTTGTTGGACTGTGGTAGGAAACCGGAGAACCTGGAGAAAACCCACGTAGACACGGGGAGGACATGAAAACTCAACCCAGATTGGGATTCGAACCGGGAATTCCTAGCACTGAGAGAAGAACATGCCGCCCACCAGTTTATTAAAGATTTTGTTTCCAATAAATGCATTTATAAATCAAACCTTTTTTTATTAAAGTGTGTTTGAAACCGTTTTATAAGAGCAATGAGTCTCTCAAGGTTATTATTGTGAAAAAGGTGTGACTGTACTTCCCTTCACGTTGTGCCTAACAACACCTCTTTTTAATGATTTATTTATAATAATGTCGCGCCCTCTCGTACCTCATTGCTTTATTAAACTTGCTGTTGATCCCACAGGATTGGCTGTTTCACTGCAGCTGCTTCATGGAGACCTGGAACAGATTCAGAAGGAATACATCCGCCTCTTCACTCGCAGCGTCTCCATCACCAGGAGACTGAGTTTTGCTGACATCATCATACCAGGTGAGACAGCGGCTTGATGGGAGATATTTGCGGTTAGGCTGAACACAGGTTCTCATTGTGTGGAGTCTGTGTGGGCATCCCACATTCCCACCACATACAGATGGGTAAATTAGCGATAAGTAATTGTCCTAATGATCACAGCGGGTTGTTGGCACCATGGACTAACATCGAATTTCTGGCTAAACACAAAATTTATGAGTTAATCCCAATAGATCAGCAGTTTTGATTGTATTAAAACTGGCACCAACATGCATGCCACGTTCAGTGCCAACTTTCTTCCTCGTTCTGAGGTCTTTCTCACCTGTCCACTTACTCTACAGTCTACAGCCAGGTGGATGTTGGTATTTGTGCGCAGGTGAGGTAAGAAATGACCTGTACGTGACCCTCGAAAGAGGGGAGTTTGAGAAAGGCGGGAAGAGCGTGGCGAGGAACGTGGAGGTCACCGTGTATCTGCTGGGCGCCGATGGCCAGGTGATGAAGGTAAACGCCGTCTGGGTACCATGTGAAATCTACGACTGTATGTCCATACACTGATTGTTTTTCATACCGTCACTATTTAATCCTTCGTTCATAGGGAATGGTGTGTTCGGGATCCAGCGAACCTGGGATGGATGAGTTTCACTCGTTCGTCCTTTACCACAGCAACAGCCCACGCTGGACGGAGCAGATCAAGCTTTGTGTTCCCGCAGAGCTGTTCAGACTGGCTCACCTGCGCTTCGAATTCAGACACTGCTCCAGTAAGCGCTCACACTGTGGAATACAATAAGTCCTCTCTGTACTACCTTAAATCTGATTGGCTGAGCCGTTTGTCCAGCCGTTACGTTATTGACAATAATGCACACCCTTCAGCCCTTTATGTTTGTTTGTACTGAGTGGAAGTAAAAAGTGTTAAGGGACAAAAAATACTCCAAAAGATACCTGAAAAGTACTTAACTACTTAAGTGCAGTAACAAATTACATTTACATCGTTACTGACCACCTCTGTTTACAGACCCTAGTGATCTAAAGCCTATTGGAAGCTACTGTCTTTATATTACTGTATTACTGTAAACTGCTGGGACAGTGGGACAGATACGAGCAAAATAGAACTTCTAGACAATAAATTTCTGATGTGTTTGAGGTAAAAGGACCACAGGGGTAACAAAGGCCCCTATGAGTAGCAGGATGCTTTATTCCAAAAATGAGGAACGCCGAAATGTAACGTGATTTAAAAATATATTACATTTTTTTCAAGGTCAGCACAGACCATAAAGAATCATTTGTCTGTTCTTAGTAATAAAACTGCATTAAAAATGCATTAAAATATGTATATATATATATATATATATATATATATATA
>JAOUQT010342092.1:0-23484 GCA_025769995.1 Xyliphius kryptos | reverse complement strand
CGCGTTGAGGTGGTGTAGGGAGGTCATACAAGCACGTGGAAGCCAGACGCACTACTGAGCCTTATTTTAACTTGTCTTGAGGAATTTACACTGAAGTTGGATCCGCCTGTAATTTATTTTCTACTTTGATTATGAGGATGATTCCAAATCCAGACCTCCATAAGATAATTTTTAAATAGCCAACAGGGTCGAAAGGAGTGTTGAGGGGAAAAAAAGGCACAAAATAATTACCCATGAATTAAGGAAAATCAAGCGTAAATCTGCCAAGATGCCACCAGTTTTGCCATATTTCAGAGCTGCAACATTACTGGAGTATCAAAAGGCATAGTATGCGATACTCAGGGACATGGCCAAGGTAAGGAAGGCTGAAAAATGACAGCATTTGAACAAGAAACATAAAATAAAACATTCAGAATGGGCCAAGAAACATCTTAAGATTCATTTTTCTAAAGTTTTATGGACTGATGAAATGAGAGTGACTTGGAATGCACCAGACACTGGATCAGTAAAGGACAGAGAGCTCCACTCTGACACCAGCAAGGTGGGGTACTGGCATTGGTTAGTATCCTCAATAGATGAACTTGTGGAACCTTTTCTGGTTGAGGATGGAGCTCAACTCGCAGACCTAATGCCAGTTTCTGGAAGACACCTTCAAGCAGTGGTACAGGAAGAAGTCATTCAAGAAAAACATGATTATCATGCAGGACACTGCTCCATCACATGCATCCAAATACTCCACAGCAAGGCTGGCCAGTAAAAGTATTAAAGAAGAAAAAATAATGACATGGCCCCTTGTTCACCTGATCTAAACCACAGAGAACCTGTGGTCCCCCATAAAATGTGAGATCTACAGAGAGAGGTGGTGGCTGCTGCACACAATGTTGATTGTAAACAGATTACGCACCTGACAATCTATGGATGGAAAGCTTTTGAGTGTCATTATAAAGAAAGGTGGCTATATTGGTCACTTGATTTGTTTTTGAATGTCAGAAATGTTTATTTCTATATTTGGTGTTATATTTGTTTCACTGGTAAGTGAGATGGGTGTGTGAATGTATATTTTATTTTATTTATATATATATATATATATATATATATATTAGTTGCCTACTAATTATGCCTACAGATAATTTTTTAAGATAAGGAAAAAAAACTTCCAACTTCCAATGATGAGTCTTTTGGGTTGATTGAGAACATAGTTCTTCAATAATAAACAGAATCCTCTCAATTACAACTTGCCCAATAATTCTGCACACTGTAGTTGGTTGCAAAATAAATAGTTGATGAAGATGCCGAGGTTGAGGCGCTTTAGCTTTGGAGCTTTAGTAGCATACAGATAAAATTCGACAACCCTGAAACATCATCTACAGAGAACCTTACATTTCAGACGAGCTGCTTGTTCTTGAACTGTACTACACCCACAGAATTTCACGGGTGAGAATGAAGCTGTGCAAGCTGTTATTTCGATGCTGTGATGTAAATGAGAGTGCATGCATTTAGACATGTATTTTTGTGATTTAGTGATGCATTTCTGAACATGTAATGTGGTGTTAATAATTATTAGCAATTGGCAAAAGTAAAATGCTCAAGTTATTATTTTTGTTAAATCCTCACAACAGAAGCCATGATCTGAATATGGCTTCTGTTAAGTGTCAGTGGTGACAAGCATTTATCTTAAAATTTTCTTGCACATAAAACTCTGGGATAATTTTTTTTAAATCCCAACAGTAATGAGAACACCTGACTAAATGTGTCCAATCCTGTAGAGCCACTTTGCTTCCCCAAAACTTCTAAACAGAACTGAAGAAAGTTATTTTTCACAATAAGCAAATCGTAGGGAGTGATTTATGTGCCTGTAAAAATGCTCGCCACTCAGGCGTAGAACAGATAACTGTAAATTTTACATATATTAACTGCAAAGCCAACCATTCAAAAACAACTGCATTAATAATTTCACATTGTTAAGTTCAAAATGTTATAAATGCACGCACTCTTTCGGTCTTTTGCATTTAACCAAAAGACAGCAATACATAGGCGGGTAGAGTGACCATTAAATATATCTGGTTAAAAGATAATTTACTTGCTGTTTATATTATGTATAAAAAAACATTAAAGTAGTATTTAAAAACAATAAACTCATTTATGTCCATCTCACATCAGTAATTTAGTTTGAAACTTTGGTCAGTCAACTGCATTATTTTACACAAGTACACATTAGATTACCTTGTTTAAATAGTTGATTCTGCATCCTTTCTGACCAATTAGTTTGTACTATAAAATTACTAATTTGTGTACTTTCTAAACCATTACTCCTAATTAGTAATATGAGGGGTACCGGAACCTGTTCTACATCTTAATTCACGAAGAGTGAATAAACCCTTAAAACAAGTTGTCTGTCTATTGTAGGACAAACAACATGGTCCCCATGTGAATATGGACAAAAGAAATGACATGATGCCATTCAGTTACAGATTGTGCTGCATTGTTAACAGCCACCATTTTACATGTCCAAACGGTCTGTGCAATTTCAACCAATGACCACTTGATGGAGCCAAAACAAAATGTGGACAGTGACTTAATACAAGTTTTGGTATGCAGACATGCAACAGATGCCTTTGTCAATTCCACTATATACCATCCAAAAAATAAAAAAGGTGAAGTAAAAAAATAAATATTCAAACAAAAACCTGACAAATTGTGTATTAAATGTTTTATTTTGCTTTAACTCATTTTCCAGGTGACCTACAAAAGAAGAAAAATAAAAAAGTTAGAAACATTTATATATATTTAAAAAAATTAAAAAGGAGGCTCAACATTAAACACTAACATGTAAAATAAAATTGTTATAGTTTTAGTGCTTAGAAGAAAACACAGTTTAAAAGTTACTTTTTTTTTAAACTTAAAACCTGGTAACCAAAATCATGGTTAGTAAAAATTATGGTAGAAACCCTGCTTTCATGTAGACATAAAAACTTAATCTGAGCTAACAAATACAATGATTGGTAATGAAGGAGAATATATTAAATATAACATTCCTTTTCCATGAACTATCCAATTAATCACCAATGAACCTTTCAATCACTGAGTTTAAATGATTAATGAAGA
Source organism: Xyliphius kryptos (assembly GCA_025769995.1). Classification (NCBI taxonomy): domain Eukaryota; kingdom Metazoa; phylum Chordata; class Actinopteri; order Siluriformes; family Aspredinidae; genus Xyliphius; species Xyliphius kryptos. Next base: position 20,379 of record JAOUQT010342092.1, on the reverse strand, counting down.
CTGAAAGAAAAAAAACTATAAAGGTAAAATGTAAAATTAATAACTGGAGATTTTATTCCAGACTGATCACTTTTCACTCACTTAGTTCATCCTTCTAATGAGTCTGTTGATCTGGTCCTCTCTGTTTCCAGCATCTCCTCCCTCAACAAAGTGAGTGGTCTTCTTGTTCATGCCACCACGAGGAGATGAGAGCTTGAACGGCCAAAGGAAGTTGTTGGCAGCTTTAAAGTTCTTGCCAACAGTGTAGATCTCATGAATGAGATCCTCCATGCAGATGACGCCAGTGTTACCTAAACACAGAAATTTGGATTACATTAGTGGTTATATAATCTTGAAATATGAGCTGAACACTTCCACAACATACAGATGCTTTGCCTCATGTGCAGTAAAGCTAAACGCTTTAAACTGTTAGCCTCTACAGCCACCCAAGCCTACACACTTAAGACTTCTGTTACCTTTAGTTTGTACAAAGATAGTGATGTGCCACCAAAATTATATTACAGTATTTAAAATGACTTCAAAAAAATATTACAATGTCACACTATGAAAAAAAAAGGGGGGGGGGGAATAAGTAAAACAATATTTTTATTTGCACAAGTATGACCAAACTGCATAACAAATGCATTTTTTAATAAATGATGGTAACTAAGAATGCATATTAGATATCCTCCTCACAGCAAATGTTTGTACACAAACACACCACTTAGTAAAACAGAAGCAGCTGTTATCAGCTGATAATACCTGACACTTTCAAAACAAATCCACTAAATACTTAAGGTGCTATAGCACATCCAATGGCATTTTGCTTTAGAGCAGGGGTCACTAACTTATTTGACACAGAGAGCTACTTCTTGGGTACAGATGAATGCAACACTTAAACACCACAATGTTACTCCAAGTCAATCACATTTTTGTGATTTTTCCTGTTCTCATCCTTTCTGGCTGATGTTTTGGTCACTTGGATTTTGTCGGTTCTCTCACCACAGAAGTGGCATGAGGTGGTGTCTACAGCCCACAGAAGTTGCTCAGGTGGTGCAGCTTATTCAGGATGGCACATCAATGCCAAGAAGGTTTGCTGTGTGTCAGCACAGTGTCTAGAATATTGAGCAAATACTTAAAGAAAGCCCAGTAAACCAGGAGACGTGGAGGGGCCATAGGAGAGAACATCCGCCGCCTCATCAGGAGCATGCCCAGGCGTTGTAGGGAGGCCATACAGGCACGTGGATGCCACATACTAATGAGCCTCATTTAAACTTGTCTTGAGAAATTTCCACTGACATTGGATAAGCCTATTATTTGATTTTTCACATTGATTTTGGGTAGGATTCCAAATCCAGACCTTCATGGGATAATTTAAAAAAAAAAAATTTATCCATTTTTTAGGTTATTTTGATCTCAACATATTCCACTATCTACTAAATAAAGATTTTCAACTGAAATATTTTATTCATCAAGGATCTAGGATGTTATTTTAGTGTCCCCTTTATTTTTTTGCGCAGTGTATATATCATTAATAATCAATTTTCATGTATATGACAACACAACACTGATTTTTTACAAAACCAACAATGACTAAGTTGGAAACTAGAAAATAGCAATACCATATTCAGCTATTCCTACAGCATCTTTAATGTTCTGTGCAGTTAAGCTCTAACGTGAATGCTGTTAATTATTTTCATGATGGGAGTCACTGCGTTTATATTTAAATAAAAAGTGTAAAGCATGGCCTACCTACAATATGTTTACAGCTTATCAGGGACACTTGAAAGTGTGCTTTAAAAATATGACAGTCAAGTCCATTGCTTTGTACACCAATTTAGGTAGTGTGTAAAATAGGAAGTGGGAAACATGAATTAAAAAAATAAATCAATAAAATACTGCCATCACAACTTATACAACCCACTTTAGACATGGTCCTATTCTGAAATCCAAACAATGCGAATTACAACTACAAAACCCTTTTTTTTTTTTTTTTTTTTTTTTTAAAGTTAAAACTTTGTAAAAATGCTATCAAATCTTAAATTTATTTGTTACAAATACAGGTTAGATGATAAGTAACACCCTAAATTCCAAAGGCATCACAAGAAAGAAGGGAGTTGTAATTTACCCCTAATTGGTAAAAACACAAGTTAAAAACCATACCAATATATAATTATATTTAAATGGACCATCGAATGTTTTATTCATAATAAGATTCAAAGAGTCAGGAGACACCTCAGTGTGTGAAGGCTAAATGATAAACACTGCTATCTGCATGACCATCAAACCCTCAGGTGGTACTGTATGAGAATCATGGTAATCATCTGTGTTCAGAACAACTTTAGAAATAATAATAATAATATTGTCAGTCAATGGCCGCATTCAAAAAATAAATAAAACAATTAAACGGTATCATGCAAAGATTTTGCACAGAAATTGTGAATAATTGACCTACTTGACAAAAACATGTCCTTTGGTCAGTCTTGTGAACATTTCAGCATGCTTTTAATCAAAACCAAAAGCAGCGTAATTGACTTTTTTTCAATGCATTCAACGCATGCATTTGAGTGTATGCAACACCACACCCAAAATTGGTGATGGGAATTATTGTACAGATACTATTGATGGATTAGATTGATAATTGGGAAAAAAATATAACAAGACAATGCAACTTCTGAAACTACAAGTCAGCAAGTAAACGATAAACTTGTCTTGCAGATTGCAAAGTTTGTGTTTGACTAATTCTCTAATGTTTTAACTGTTATAGTACACTGCCTCCAGGATGCGGGCTATTTGTTTTTGTTTCAGGGATCATTCCAGCAGTGACATTAAATAAAAGACTAGAGTAAAGGAGACTACCTAAGTGGATAACGTACAAAGGTTAGAACAAATAGGTGGATCCAAAGAAGTGGCATTTATAATTAACAAAGTTCTTTGCGAACAATGAAAGTGTATTTAAAAAAAAAAAAAAAAAAAAAATTAATACATCTCAAATTCCAGGTCCACTGGAGTTACCAATGTGGGTCCTTGAGCAAGACCCTTAACCCTCATTGCTCCAGGGATTCTGTATGAGCCCTGTGTTCTGTCCCCAATTATCAAGTTGGGATACTTGTAAGTCGCTTTGGATAAAACGACCAAATTAGTGAGGGTCATCAGAGGCAACATACATGCACACCGTTTTTTTTTTTTTTTTTTGTAAATAGCTTAACTGCAGCATTTACTACAGGCTAAATATTTAACTGAAGGTAAAAGATGCAAAATATTTCTAATAAAATTCCCCTGACAAGAATCCAGGTTGAAGAAAAAGTGAACTAACTAAAAGCATTATTTAACTGCTTACTTACCAAGGCTTTTCTCGATGAGAGAGTTGTCGGTGAGAGGAATGCGCTGCTTATTGATCTTGCCGAAACCACGTTTGTAAATCAGCTCACGCACAGACTTCAGGTTGGGATAGCTGTTAATAATAAATTTTCAGTTAAACACTTAAAACGCATTTGCAGAAAGCAGAATATACAATATATAAATTAATCATATCAAACTGTCTTGGGGGGGGGGGGCTCTATATTTTAATCTTGAAAGTTTGGACACTAAAATCAGAATAGTTTGCCTGATGTTTCTATATGATAAATACCATACACACTAGCAGTCACAAGTAAGTGAAAAAACCCATTTGAGGCCTTACTGCTGTTACCGGTTACTGCAAACCATCAAACGCTAAGGATTTTATTCCTTTTTGGAAGTTTGAAAACCCTACTGTGCTCATCCCTGGAGCAGATACCAGTAGACATTGAGGGGGCCATAGGAGAGAACATGGAACGTGGAGTTCACACACATTACTGAGCCTTATTTTAACTTGTCTTGAGAAATTTCCATTGAAGTTGCATCAGCCTGTCATTAGATTTTCCACTTTGATTTTAAGTACTATTCCAAATCCAGACCGCTATAGGATAATTTTGATTTACATTTTGATCATTTTATGTTATTTTGTTCTCAACGTATTTCACTATCTACCAAGTGAAGATTTTCAACTGAAATATTACATTGAGCTCTAGCATGTGTTATTTTTTGAGCAGTATATAGCTATATAATTTATTACTTTAAAAATTACTGACATGAGAAAACAGTAAATGTAAAACAGTAAAACAGACGATGGTTCCCATACCCCCAGGCGATGTAGGGCTCAGCAATACGGAGCATGTTAATGGAGGCTTTGTTGAGTTTGACGAACACACCGTTAAAGATCTGGCGCAGACGTAGAAGTTGCAACACCTTGCGCACTTTGGGGCTTACACCATTGATACTGCAAAAGAAAGAAAAAAAAATGTATGAGCATTGTCATTATGTTCTTTTACCAATGAATGAATAATGTTTTTGATTGTGGTTTCAGAATATTTGGCTTAATGCAAAGGAATCACCATGGTCGATAAGACGGGGAAAAAAGAGCTCCATCATTAACCACGGTCAAAACGCCAACAGTGTGGCAATAAAGTGTTAGAGGAACATTTCATCCATCATACCCATGAACCTGTTCTCAGACTAGCCAGCTTACTGAAAATGCATAAATTATTAAATCATAATAAAAATTTTAAATTTAAAAAACACAACATTTTGAGTGCAAAAAAAAGGTGTACCCAAACTTCAAAGCACCCCACATAAAATTAAAAGACTTGGGTGAAATGTTCCTCTAAGAGCAACTAAAATCATATTGTTAAGTCCTCACCCTCTGATCCTGATGACAAAAGCCAGTTTGGGCTCAGCAGGGACATAGAAGTTTCCAGCTTTGCGGGCCATGCGGTTCATGCGAATTTCACGTCGATACATCTGTCTGTACTCTTTGTGATAAAACTCCGCTCTCTTGAAGATCAGATGTCTGGTTACTTTGCGAGCCTAAAAAAACATGGCAAGAATAGAGGTGTGGGCACATTTTTAATGGCTCAACTCTGTTACCAGTAAATATCAAAACAAAATAAACCAATGTACAGATTTTATAGTAGTTACCTTCTTTTCAGCCCTTTTAGCCTTAATGCGCCGTGCCTTGACCTCAGCATAGCGCTTCCTCTTCTTCACAAGTGTTTCAGGGACTGGGGGAACAACCTTTTCTCTAAAAAGATGAAAAATCATTAATTGTATAAATTTGTAGCACAATATCATAAAAATCATAAATATCAATAAATAGGAGCAGAGCACTGAAACGTGACTAATTTCAACCCAATTACACAGAAAATTGAAGAAACAATGAAAATTTGTTGGCGCAATATGGCATTATTGTAAATCTTCTTTTAGTATAAAGACAACCAAAGTTTGCCAATTAAATTAGAATGTGCTTATTGCACATTTATAGACCAGTACTTTTCGATGTTACAGTAAACGTAGAGTAAAAGGTGTTTTGAAAATGTTAAATTTCCCATCAGCTTGCACATACAGGGCATTTATGTACAGGTTTACTGATTTAATTATGCATTTTAACATCTTTGAAAACTCAAATTATTTATTCCGACAAACAAAACTAAAGGTTGCAAGATAAATTGTACTCAACAGTATTTTAAACATTACAATTCCTGTAGTATGACTTACCTACAGAAGTGTGATTATACACTTGTGCTTGAAAGCAAAAAGCCTTTGTATTAAGTTTCTTAAAGACAAAGCTTATTTTACATTAAAAGGCCTTATTAAATATAATTTAATTACATTTTATTTTAACAAAACCTTTAAATGTATTTATAAACCTTTACTACAACCACAGAAACTGAAGATGATGACATTGAACAAAAATCATAGTTACAAATATTCAGTTTACACTGACATTGTCTATTTTACACCTTAAAATTACTATGAAATATGCAGCAACTGATCACTCCCCATAATTTACCATTTTATCATCTAGAGGGTCAGATACACACACTTCAGTGTCCCCAAATTAACTGTCATGTCTTTGGACTACGGGAAAACCAATGCTGGTGCAAGGCAAGCAACCAGAGTCCACTTAGAAACTATTATGTACAACTTGACCTAAAACAGAACTCAAGACCCATCTAAGTGCACAAACCTCACTTTAAATAAGCACATTGATAAGATACATCTTATGTGCTGCTTCGACTGATCCATGCACCAGTGTGGTGGAGTAAAATTGTGTTAGGCTCATAAGGCAATAAGACTTTTTAAACAATACATTTCTATCACAGATCTCTTATCAAAACGATGTTTTAGAACAGAACACTCTAAAAAAGACTCCAGTTCGCTTATACAGAACACAATTATACAAATAGCCTTCACTACATCACTTGTGAATTAGTTTGATGAACAACTATTAGAACATTTTTTACAGCCAAATATCTGTCAACGAAATAATAGCTGTTCTAAAGCTTCCTTTAAACCTCTTAGTACATCAACCTCAACTTCATGAAATTTGTGATCAATTTACGGAAACCAAAATGAACAGTATTAGTGAACACGAAATTTCGCGTCAGAGATATTTTGATCGTGTTTACCAGTTAAACACATCGTGTGGTTTGCAGTAAAGCATTCGGTTATGGAAGCTGTTAACCTGACCTTAAACACATCTATTAAATGCTCACACATTAAAGCGACTTCTGTATTTATACCATAACCTTTAGGATGCGGCATTAAAACAACCGAAACGTGTCATGTTTAGAAAGCAAGAATAAATGAGGCCGGAAAGCTAGAGAGCCAGGACCTGAAAGTGCTAAATGTAAACAAAAAATAACTGCAATAGCAGATACAAATAAACCTTTATGTCAAATCAATCTACTTTAAATTTAGAATGTCCAGCGACCCACGTTTCGTTTAAGAAGCAAACGAGTTCTAGCACATTGCTAATGCTACACGGCGTCTATGAGAACAAGATGCTGTCGACATTCCTAATAAATAACATTACATCCTTGTTTATTTACGCCAATTTAAGGTCCATTATGCATAACGAGGTTTTAACACAATATTTTCATTGTGACTGGTCCATCATTACGATCATAACAGCAGATGGAGGCAGATTTAAACGAGAAGAAATCTAACTTACGTTTCACCCGCCATTATGCCCACGGTAAAAGAGGCTTTCACGCATGCGCGAACAAGTCTTATTCATCCACTCGCTTCCGGTTAGAGCAAGCACGCTTTCATAATGCCTGAATTTTAATAGTTTTACGGTTTAAATGGTCCGTATTCAAATTTTTTTTAAATCTATTTTTTCCTAAATAGCATCCTTGCCTGGCTATGTGGACAGGTTGCTAGACAACTTCGCTACAAAAAACACGGAGAATTCGCGAACGAGCTTTAAAAGTTGGCAGTTAAAGAGTGTAACGTGGAATTTACGTTAAGTCATTTATCAGACGTTTTTTTCCATCTACATAGCTATTAATTAGTGTCTTAACTCTAAAGCCACGTTTTACCAAGAGTGGTAGCTCAGGGTGTTGGACTATCAATCAGAAGGTTGAGGGTTCAAATCCCAGGACCACTGAAGTTACCTATGTGGGTCCTTGAGCAAGACCCTTAACCCTCATTGCTCCAGAGTCCTGTTCTGACCCCAACCAAGTTAGGATACCTGTAAGTCGCTTTGGATAAAAGTGTCTGCTAAATAACTAAATGTTTGTAAATGTAAAGCATCCTTTAAGGCAAAAATGTACTTTGTCCAGCTTTTAACCAAACCGATTTAAATAAAGACCTAGGGATGTTAAATGGTCAGGATCTGTTTTAAAGACATTAATGCATTAATTTTCTTTCGTTTAATCCTCTACAATGGGTGCGATGGGTTTCCCCATGCCCATCCAGGGGAGCTGAGCAAATACACACAGGACAGTGCGCCAATCCATCGCTGGGCACACTCACTCACACACACAAACAAACAGGAAAAAGAAACCGGAAAACCCAGAAGAAACCCATAAGGACACATGGAGACCATTGAAACTCCACCCAGATTGGGATTCGAACCAGGAATCTCAAACTCTGAGAGGTGAACATGCTACCACTAAGCCACCGTACCACCCCATTTAAGTTACCCAGCACTCAGAAGGTTGTCAGCTGTAGAGGCCTTATTGTGGAAGCTGAGACCGGCAAGCCAGGCTTACAATAGTCGAGCAGGAACAGGATAAGTGCTTGGACCAGCAGCTGAGAAGCCTGTTCTGTTAAGAAAGTTTCAATTTTCCTGATTTTCTACAGAATGAATATGCAAGAACGGTTAGTTTTAGTCATGACTACAGATGGACAATTGAACAACTATAAAGTGAATTCATGTGGTAGAAAGGTGTACCTAATAAAGTGGCCAGTCAGTCTACTTTTGTGCAATCTTTGTTAACAATAAAGCAGGCCCACCAGGCGATTCCAAACGGATCGGGCTTATGTGTTATTAATGGCTGATTAGCACCTGGTTAGTCAAGATGAATAAATTATATATTTTTATTGTAATTACGCCTTTTAACACATGATGGCAGCACCTTTCTAATACTGTTATCTGCCTATGTGCCGCTGAAAATTGAGAACATTATCGTCAGATTTCTATAGAAGCCCGTTTCCGCCACTGGAAAAAAATAAAGTCATACTTATGAGGTTTAAAGTCATAATTATGAGATGCAAAGTTAGTGCATCTGACACAATTACAGATTTATTCAAGTTGACAACAACATGAACGCAAGAGAGGAGCTGCTTTACTTTAAATTTCATTGCCTTAAATTTAAATGTATTCCATACATTTCGTCAAATGTTAAATGATTCTCCAGATATGAAAGAATTGTGTCTTTAGAGTTGTTCACGGCGTATATTCGGTTACATTACCATTTGAAACATAAAGGTAATTGTCCATCTATCCATTATCTTCCGCTTATTCCTATGCGGTACTCCCTGTGTCCATTAAAGGTAATTGTGACAATGAAAATTGTTATAGAACAGTGTGTATTTTCAACTTTTGTGGTGAAAAAAAATGTCAGAAGGAACGTTTGCCCCCTAGGCTTCTTTACTTTTTTTTTTTTATTTGGTACTCTTTGCAAAAAGTTTGAACACCCCTGCAGTAAAGGAAGGTGTTGTTTTCATCATATAGTTTTTCGATTCGGGACGGGGTCGATTTTAACTTTCATTCTCACGGCAAACGTGTTCTTCAAACATGAAATACGACCTTTGGTGGCATCCAAATACCTCAGTGGGACTGATGGGGAAATTTCCTAAAGTGAGATTAAAACTTTATGCAACATGATTACGGGAGACACGCATACTGGCACTGACATCGCTGTGACGTCATGGGCACGGCTCGTAGCTTTAAAACCGCTGCTGGTCCGAATGGAGGCAGAAGGAGCGCCGGTTTCCGCGGAGCTGAGGACAGCTGTGTGAGTGAGTGATTGGATCGCAGCGTAGCGGCGGGTTATAGAGTGTTAAGGTGTTCAGTATGCACATCGTTGCTGAGTTCGTGGTCGTGTGCTGGAAGGTGGTGTTGTCGGTGCTGCTGGCCGCGGGGCGGTGGCTGGTGAAGGCCCGAGAGAAGAGCGTGCGGGGCCGGGTGTGTGTGATCACCGGGGCGGGCAGCGGACTCGGCCGCCTGTTTGCGTTGCAGTTCGCACGCAGAGGAGCGACACTCGTTCTGTGGGACATCAATCGATCAGCTAACGAGGAGACCGCCGCCATGGTGCAGGACATCTACCGACTCAACTCCTCCTGCACAGGTACGGGCAGCTCTGTAGACCTGACTGGGTCCTCATTCCATTCTTAAAACGTAAAACACTTTAGACTCACTTAAGTTACATTTGGCATTTCCGTGGAAACCTTAAATTTGAACCTCTAATCCAGGGGTGCCCACACTTTTCTGGTTTGAGATCTACTTTTTCCAGTGGACAGGTCCTCAAAATCTACCAGGATTAACTTTTTTTATACTCTGATGTTTAAAACCGTTTACACACACAATGCTGATATTGTTAACAATACAAGGCAATCAACAAAAAAACACTATTATTCTGATGATTTGCACTGAATGGTGTCAGCCAGGTGTGTGTGGTCTCAAGCAGGCTTCCAAATGATCAGTGATGATGGACTGATATCTGGACTTAATTATTTTCTTGTTATTATTATGTGGGGAAAAGGCTTATTCACATAAGTAAGTAGGTTGATCCAAAAAATGCTGTCAAATATTTGGCACATTTCTTTGTTTGGATACTTTTCTTCAGTCAACAAGTTCTAAGACTGCCCAACAGAGGCCTTTGACCTCATTTGGATGTCACTTTGCAGGACAAAAAATTAGTTATTACTATTTTTATTTTGGTTTTAGTGGACAGGGTTTAGTGGTTAGCACAGTTGCCTCTCAGCGCTGGGCCTTCCCTGTTAACTGGGAAATATTTCCTGAACCTGTGGAGTGTTTCTCAGCGATCTATCAACGTGCACTGTGCGAATGACCGGTGAATCTTAATTGACCACTTAATCTTAAACAGGGAGGGGGGAATTCTCCATACCCATGCTAATCCAGGAGTGAACATTTTGAAACCCATGCGGAACTGGGAAGATATGGATACATATCATATTTTAAACATAAAGCAGAGTATTTGTTTTTAAGTAGTTAAACCAGTTCATATATATTTTTTAATTGTTTATCTTGTAATTATAAAACAATGTAAATTTGCAATTGTTCAGGTTTGGTGTTAAATCTAGTTTAGTTTTAATAAAAGTAAAATGTTTTATTTGTTGAATACTAAAAAAAAAAAAAAAACTAATCAAATGTATTATATAGATTAATTCAGTAAAATGAGATGATTAATTAGTGGGATGTTTATTGTACAATTACACCCAAAACAAAAAAAAATATAGTTTTAGGTGTCCTGTTTAATAAATACTTAATTATTGTATTTTAAGTTTTGTTGAAATAGTACATTTAAAAGTTTAAAAATGCATATCAGCCTCTTTTTTTGCTGAATGTTGAGCAAAGCCTTTTTATGTCCCTTGAACATGGCATTATTGAACCTAATGTTCTTTATCTGTAGGTTTGGATGGCAGAATGGAGCTACCTGTGTTCCAACCTAAGGTTTATACCTATGTGTGTGATGTCAGTAAGCGTGAGAGTGTGTATGACACGGCCGAGCAGGTGAAGAGAGATGTGGGTGACATAACAATCCTCATCAACAATGCTGGTGTGGTGTCTGGACGCCATTTGCTCGAGTGTCCAGATGAACTTATAGAGAGAACAATGATGGTGAACTGTCATGCACACTTCTGGGTGAGTTAAACAATCAGAGCTCTATATATAGGCAAATGTATTTGACACCCCTACTACGCTTTCATTTCCACTGTTTAAAGTTGGTCCATTGCCTTGGTCGCAATCTAATCATGCATTTTAACCAGTGGTCGACTGTGGTTGTTTTCTAACAACAAGACATGGTTGGGTGAGCCCTTACCTTAACCCTAACACATACTTTTTTACTTTTTACATACTTTTTTGTATAAACTACAACATATATTCATGCTGGCCAGGCCTCTTGTTCAACATCAGAGTCTGATCTCATAAGTGCTTTTTTAGTTACAAAAGTAATTAATCCAAGTTCTTGTAGAAAGGTTGGACAAACTTATAATGTATGTGATATATGTTTGTGTAGATTTCACAATACGATTTGTCTATTTAGTATAATTTCACTCACTACTTTTGACTTTTTTTTTGAAGTACAGCATTAAAATGTTAAGAATTCATTTTTATAATAAACATACAAATTATAAACTTTGTAATCATTATGGTATTTTTAACATTAATTTGGATTTGGTCATAATTATATTTGGTACACTGCCAACATTTTGTGTATTTCAGTAAAATTCTGTGTTTAGTCTTTGGTAGCCTTTAATAAAGATTCTTGTAGGGAGTTTTTTTTTTTAACATTTTTTAAAAACTATTTGTTACTTGACACTTACAAACTCAACAAACAAAATCTGTTGATGTTTATGGACTTTATTTAATGACACCTGAACCAAACCACATCCAGCATGCAAGGCACACTTTAGGACAAAGTTGAGAATTCATTGCCATCAAAAAATCTCTTTTATAATATTGTGATGTCATAGCGACTTAAATGGATCGTCAAACTTGTCAAAAACATAAATAGTCCATGCAGCACACATGCATGCTCTAACTTTTTACGATATTCATAAACCTATGTCTCTTTTTATTTTTTATTCAAATAGTGCTAAAGACGTAATTTGTAAAACAATGCCTTGTATTACAGGAATAGAAACATTGTTACTGGTGATTTCCAACATTTGACTTACAAATGTTCAGTTTCGGAATTTAATGTCATCTATAGAATACTTTTAAATTACCATTTGGTATGCTGGTGCATCACAATGTTTTTAGATGGTAATGCACTAAAAATGTGTGTACAAATAAATAGTTGTATACAATTTATCTCATAATGATTATTTTTATAATGCTAAAGATTAAAACAAGAAAATGTACACATTAATGTGTAAATCTCTTTATAAAAATGTTCGGTTATATTACAGACTATCAAGGCCTTTCTTCCACGTATGTTAGAGTTGAATCATGGACACATTGTAACTGTTGCCAGCTCACTGGGGCTCTTTACTACTGCTGGCGTGGAGGTATGTTTTAGATCCACAACACTGGGTTTTTTTAAATCCTGACTTTGTATGAGATTTATGGATATTAAAACCATTTCACAATCAATAACAGTTTCCACATTTATCTGAGATCTGTTTAGAAAATTATGATATTTTTAGATATTCTGTGAAAAGAGCATTTGTTAATCACTGGTGGTCTAGACTGCGGTGGAAGTTTTTTTTAACACACTAAACAATTCATTTTGGCGGTCACTAAAGATCTACAGATCACTGGAACTCACCAAAACTCCTCAAAACTATATTTTCTCAAAACTGTGTCCACAAAATAGAAATTCATGTAAATGGGTGTTCTTTGTCGGCCATGTCTTTACGAGTCAGGTATTTCAGGGATTAGCATAGACGCATTTTTTGACATTCTGAGAGCACCTACTGGAACAGTGTAGTAAATGTAAAAATGTGCAGTTTAGAAAGGTGTGCACCTTTAACATTTAAACTTTACTAAATCTGAATACCATTTAATTAATTACTAATTATTTTATGTTGAAATTAAAAGGAAAATTACATTTAAATGCATATTATACATTTCACAATACCAATTAGCTCTTATCACTTAAGACCGGACTTGGACTTGGAACCCACTCAAAAAAAAAGAAAAACTGTACACAACCTAAAATAAAATGACAGTTATGCACATTCAACTTTACTGATTTACCTATTTACTTTATCTTTATAAAGATAATATAACTTTACCATGTTCACTAATGACTGTATGTGGAAGCACATCATAAAAAAATGTGCTTTGATGACACAAATTTGTGATAAAAATAGTGTAGTCAGCAAGACTGTCAGACATGCTCTATTTTGTGGGTGACAATTAAGTGCAATGAAATAAAAGGACAGGCTCACCACAGTGTTATATTTTTTCATTAAGTGTTTAAAGGCAAAAGCTCATAATCTTCTGCTATCTTGCACCATCGGATGGTGCATCTACAGATTAAAGAACTATTTATTATTTCTTACATTTTTAGTGGACACTGTATTTGGGGAAAATCACTTTTCTTAAGAAGAAACATATAAAAGAATATAAAAATGTTTAATTATTTTATACTAAATGCAGTACTTTTGGTTACAGGACTATTGCGCAAGCAAATTTGGCGCTATAGGTTTTCACGAGTCGCTAAGTCACGAGTTAAAGGCAGCTAACAAAGACGGGATAAAGATGACTTTGGTCTGTCCATTCCTCGTGGATACGGGAATGTTCGAAGGCTGCCAGATCAGGTACTGTATCTTATTTGTGAGCTATTTAAACCATTTTTGACTAGGTCATCTTTGTATCAATCATAATTAATACTCATGTTGAGCTACCCCTCCCACTTCTGTCCCAAGACTGCTCCCCGCATCACATGTGTAGTGGTTGCTTCTTTATCACTTATTTAGTAGATGGCTTGTACAGGGATAAATCACTCTCCAACTATATGTGCAACAGTTCACCATTCATTCATTATCTTCCAATTCAATCCTCTACAAGGGTCGCGGGGTGGGGGTGGTTCCCCTTGCCTATCCAGTGGAGAAGGCGCTGGGCAAATACACCCAGAACGGGGCGCCAATCCATCGCTGGGCACACACACACACACACACACACACACACATAGGGGGTAATTCAGAGCAACCAATTTCCCTTAAATCCATGTTTTTGGACTGTGGGAGGAAACCAGAGAACCTGGAGTAAACCCATGTGGACACAGGAAGAACATGGAAACTCCCCATTGCTGCTTTATTTAGACAGTAAAGGGTGCTTTAGCAGGGGTGGCGAGGAATACCAAATCCCACATCTAAGACATATAAAATTTTTTGCCTTGAGTGTTTTGTCTGCAGCTGGTCTGTGCGATAAAAATATCAGAAATATTTACAGAAAGCAGCAACTAGATTTTGTGTCTGAATCTGAGTTAGTCTCATTAATCTGATATTTTGAAACATCTGCTAGATTCAATAGCCCCAAATTAACTAAAACAAATAATGTAAACTATTGTAGATTTATTTTAAATATTATTAATACATTTTCTAGACTTGTTTGTGTCTTGCATCACAAATTTTGCTGTCTAGTAAAGCCTATATTAAAGAAAAATCTGTACTTGCTAATTACAGGCCAATATCAAAACTTCAATTTACCTCCGATATATTGTAAAAAAAAATTGTGCTACAAATTTTTTATCTTCATTCTAACAATGTTCATACAGTATTTCACTACAGACTACACTGAATCAAGTAAGAACTGATTTGTCAGTATTTCATAGAGGTTAGTCATCTGGTCCAACATAGTTTTTAGGGCATATTAAAATGAAAGATAGACAAAACAATTAAAGAACCTGCAGCACACTTAAAGTGACCAAGGATGGTGTATTTTAGAACATTTTTAATGTGGTAAATGCATAAATCATGAGCCAATTTACATAGAATATTCTTAGACACTTTGATTGACCAAGAAAATGATTCAAGTAAAAGGTCCTTCTGCTATATTTTGTTTCTTCATTAGAATATTTATACATTTTCACTTAATACATGTACTACCATATTATGTTGTCTTAAATTAACTAAATGTTCACCTATGTGTGTTTTGGTGGTGAAAATCATGATGCTACTTTTGGCAAAACTAATGGTGTATGGAAAGTGTACATATCTATGTTGGCAAGAAACGGAAAGAAAATATTTTTAAAAATATAATAAATTACTAACCTGTAAAGCGTATCATTAACAACTAAAGTAATAAGCAAGTAAAAGTATTTTGGATGAACAGCTTTAAGGCAAAACGTATTTTTGTACAGGAAGGAGATTGCACCCTTCTTCCCCCCTCTGAAACCAGAGTACTGTGTGAAGATGGCCATGAGAGCAATTCTGACGGATCAGCCACTGGTCTGTACGCCACGTGCCATGTATGTCGTCACCTTCATGAAAACGTACGTTTCTTTTTTTTTTTTGTTAAAAATTTGTGGTAAATAATTAATTACAAGCCAGAAAGTTCAATCTAGAATTAAATCAGACAGATTTTAGAATTAAGTGAATTAAAAAATTAAGTGAATGAACTGGAACCTCAGTACGATCATCTCCATTGTCTTGTCTATTGCAGGGTTCTTCCATTTGAAGCCATTGTTTGCATGTACCGCTTCATTGGTGCTGATAAGTGTATGTACCCCTTCCTTGCTCATCGGAAAAAGACTACCAACAATAATGAAGCAAATATGGAGACATAGTTTCTTTATTTCTTTGTAAAATATGAATAATTCTGGTTTTATAAAAAAAATCACTGGACAACATCCTTTTTCACTGTAATATGACTCACATTTATTTTTGAAGCTGGCAACTTTTTATGTTTATTTTCGAGCCTATAATTATGAAAAGCTTTAAGCATGTGCTAATAATGTCTTTTACCATCAAGGACTTTTAATAATTGTTTATAAGATTATGTTTTTTTATTTTTAAATTAAGCAACAACTGAATTATGAGCACATGACCTGAAATATGCTAATCAGCTTGATTATGAAATTATGCAGTATGTTACTGTAAGATTGTGCAACATCTTATTTATAGATAATTGTGTAAAATTATTATTTTTTTATACTGTCGAAGATCATGTTTGTGACCAAACATTAATGTTTCTTCCAACTGAGGTGTCATGTCAGGAGCTCTCTGAAATCTTAGAATTACTTTTGTATATATTAATGTGCAATATAAAAAAGAATTGTTACACTAAAATGCGATTGTCTAACTTTTGGGTGATTTTATTTTAATACAGTTAATGCACACTACAAGACATGCTTTAATACTGAAAAACAAAATAAGGTCAAAACACATTAGATTCGTTTTTTTTTTTTTACAAGAGCAAACCAATATCAAGAAACCAAAAGAACAAAATACATTTTCTTAAGCTATATTAAAATGAACAGAAATTAATTTACTCTAGGAGTTTATCTGCATCACTTCTTTGGAAAATCTTTCACAAAATGACTTATTAGATTATCACCTGGGTTGAGCTCTGAACTTTTGTAATTTCACCATTCAGATGCTGAGTTGAATGTTCTGTAGATACAACCTTTTTAATCCATTAACCACAAACAAAGAAATATAATTAAATTAAATGGGACTGGGGAAGGGGCTAGATGTACATATGTAATTAAAGATGTTAAATTATGATGTGTTAAAATGTACTCAATGAGTGGAACAGTCTTTTATCAAATGTCTGTAAGTGCAAAACAAGAGCTAAAAAACTACAGCTGAGTGTAAAAGAATAGGGGCATATATTGTTCTCTTTCATTCTCTTGTTTCTACCTTTGGGGAGGGGCACCTGGTACCAACCTCATGGAAGCATCCAATTGCACCAAGTCCCACTGTGGGTAGGCCGCCCCGCTTCCCTCAGAGTGTGTATAAAACACCAGTAAGCGTGCTCCAATTCGTTTAACATTTGCTTCCGCAGCTTCACAAATCTCCAACGAATTCTGACTAAGCTTCACTTAACTGTCCGCAGGGGGACCCAACCTCATGTATTAGTCCCTGTGGGGCTTGTAGCTGTAAGGAAATCACTCAGGTGAGCAATTGCTTTTTTTGCTGCCCATGCTAGCAATGTTTGGTCAGGCTGCCCGCCTGTTTCATAGATTCATAACGGTTACTCACCTGCTTTTTTCAGCTTACATCATGACACACGTACTCTCTGGCACTTCCACGCGACTGCGACACGTGTGTCATAATATAAGCTGATAAAAAGCCGGCACCACAGGCTGCAGTGCCTTCATTGCCGCAAGGGATGCTCATCCCTTTGCTTTGATTATGGGCCTAGAGCATTCGCACGAGACTCACCCACAGCCCAGATGGCTGTAGCCAATGCTGAAGAAACTTCACTGCCATTGTGTTAATAGTCACTACCATACATAGCAATGCTTTAGGGCAGCATAACTCAGACACGGGAAGGCCCAGCAGCACGATCGTGCTGAAAGTTGTGAGCATGTCTTGCTTATGCGACTGGCTTCTCTACCTCCACCTCAAGCTGTGCTGGACCCCCGACGGAGGGCGCCAGTATACCACCACTGAGCAAGGCCGTGAAACCCCCTCCTTTCAGTGGAATAATCAGCTCTTGCACAGAGGAGATCACTACTCCACTGTTAGCGGAAGAGATCGCATCCCTTTTACCTAAAGGTGCAAGCCAAAGCATTCAGCCAGACTGAAGTCACATGGGTAATTACTCACTCTGTAAACACACTCATATTCTGCACTAATATTTTCCCCCCTCGTTTTGAGGGCGAGGCAAAAGCAGTGGGATGTGTCTAGCACCGCCCCTGCCCTGGGGGAAGATCCTTTCTGGCTCAGACATAACTGTAAAATGTATGCAGCGGAGAGATCCAACAGGAGCGCCCTGCTTGCCGCATGGAAACGATGTACGGTCATTGAATAAGAGCACACCTGCTTGTGTTTTATTTACACTCTGAGGGAGGCGGGGTGGCTTGCTCACAGTGTGTGCTTACTGTGTCTATCAATCCAGACTTGGTGCAATTGGATGCTTCCATAAGGTCAGTACTGGGTGTCCCTCCCCATAGGTGGATCTCTCCACTGTGATTTCAGAGAACCCTGGTTATGGCCATAAATTTTCTTTATTGTGGCTTACTTGTTGGTGCAACACCGCTGAGTAATAGTGTTTAAGAGCCTGGGACCAGTAGTACTAAAGACCTTCAATTAGGATTTTGGTATTTGAAAAACTTTATAAATTAGTTGCACAAAACAATACCGCAGTAGAACTTCAGTACTTCTTTCTAAGGGCTTCTTAAAACATGCATCTCAGTATTTAATCTTAAACAAAAGTTTTCGGCAACCAAGGTTAGATAAACAATTGGCGGTACCTGTAATGCAATTTTAAACTGCAAGATGACCTATTTTATGTATTAATGATGAAAAGGTAAATAAGTTTTTTTTTTTTTTTGAATGTAGTTTTTACTTACAATTGTTTGCGGTCATTTGCAAATAAAATTTACTTTGGAAAATGTGTTTGATTGTACTTGGGTAAAATCATTTCCTTCTCTGAACAAATTAGTTTTCATCAGTTTCACTGGAATATTCACTTACTTAAACTAATTACTAAGGAATTTTGTGCAACACAAAAGTGTTTATCGACATGACACTGAGTTTTTGCTTAAATACTACATGTTTTTTTTTTAATGTCATTACAATAACATTTTGAGGCCCTAACACATTCATAACAGCTTTCAGAGTACAATCAAAAGCAGCATTATATGATTTAGATTTTTTTAACCAGCTTATCCTTATCAGTCACAGTAAATACTGGCGCTATCACTTGTCCTCATGCAATTTTTCTGATTCTGATGCAAGCTTGGAAAGTGACAAAAACATGAAACATGGACAAGTCATCAAAGAGTGGATATGTAGACAAATACATTCACACAGGGACAATTTTTCTATCTTTCACAGGCATATTTTGGATTGTGGGAGAAAACTCACAGCAAAACATAAAATTTGGGACTTTTTTTGCTAACCACTGAGCAATGTGGATAAATATTTCCTCATTTAGTTAAGGGGAAATGTCTAAGACATCAGGTGTGAACCATAACGTTAAAATAATGTAGTGGTCTGGTATTTAGCTCAGGATTTGGCATTCTATAGCACTCATTCATTCATTCGTTATCTTCCGCTTAATCCTCTACTAGGTTCGCAGGAAGTTCCCCATGTCCATCCAGGGGAGAAAGTCTGAGGTGCTGGGGTGCTGGACACCCAGGAGAGGGCCCCTACCTATTGCTAGGCACACTCACATACTCTGTCACAGACTATAGGCGCAATTTAGAGTATTCAATTTACCTTGAATCCATGTTTTTGGACTATGGGCGGAAACCGGAGAACCCAGAGTGAGTGTGAACCCAGCGATAGATTGGTGCCCTGTCCTGGGTGTATCTTCCCTGCGCACGAGACTTACTACCCTGGATGGACATGGGTGGGGTCCCGCGACCCTCATAAAGGAATAAGCGGAAGAGAATGAATGAATGAATGAATGTTAAGGGGTTAACCCACAAATACAGCATCCATTTTAAATTTGGAACAACATAAAAATACTTCTGCAGTTCCAGTTTTCACATGCTTTCAGCCATCTGTATCTGTATTTTGTAAAAAAGCAATGCTGACTAATCTGCCCTGCGGCTGGTTTGAATGCAGGCTATTCAAATAAGAACACTTAAATTAAATGGCAGTGTATTAAGCGGTTCCCTGATAAAACTGATAATAACTGCTTACTGAATGCCGGTTTGCTGGATTGCATGGACTTCCTGTAGAAGGCTCCATGACGAAAAGATAAGTGATGCTCCTATCATTTAGCTTTGTTTATGACTCATCTCTGTGTGAATGGGATTCCCTTCTCCCTCCAGGAACCAGATGACATCCTGATCTGTCTGACATTTTACTCCCTTTTTGCCCTCATTACTTAGGAATGTGTGTGAAGCTGGTGTGGGTGTATGGAATGGTCCAAAGCAGCAACCCAGTGGGATTTTCCAGCAAATCGGTGTGTGTAAGAAAAAAAAGGATATTGCCAAAATGTCAGTTGTTTTACTACTATCAGATGTAATAAGATATAGTCTGCTGGTAAAATAAAAATGTATATTAACTGTTAAATGAAATCTTTATCTGAGGGCCAGATTACCTGTCTGTATACTGTTAACACAAACATACACTTTAACAAATCATAATTTATTAGGTTACTCTCATTATTTGATTTTAATATGGGTAACAATGCATCAGGTAGCAACAATTGGGTATATATATATATATATATATATATATATATATATATATATATATATATATATCGGT
>JAOUQT010342076.1:0-12812 GCA_025769995.1 Xyliphius kryptos | reverse complement strand
CACAAAAACATCAATGCATCCCCCCCCCCCCCCCCCCCCCACAGATTTTAATGAATTCAGACTACGTAAGATTTTAACTCGTCAGCTTTATTAGTTACAGAGTAAATCTTCGTAACTTGATAGTGTAACATTTAAGTAAACTTTTCAAATTCAATAAAATTTTGACCATGGAACAGTCCCACACAGCCACAGTCACAAGCAGCTTGTTTGTTGGTGTCGCTCTCTCATTCACAGCAGCTCACTCGCTTTTATCTTTACTGCCAAACTGAAGGAACAGACAATTAGCCAGACAGCAAATCGGCAGATGCATTTTTCAGCTGACCCGGTTTTCCAACTCTTCCTCCCATTCACAAACATTGCCTGATAACGCACTCACCTAACATTTCACCATTGCCAGTTTCAGGCTGGACACTGTCAGGTCTGTAACAGATTGATGTCAGGAGAATGCAGAATCAGGACACCACACAGTGCAGCTTTTATTTGAAGAAAACAAAAAATGGCCTAAACTGCTCTGGTGATGTCCAGATGAATAGATAATACTTAAAATAACAACCAACCAGTCTTTTATCTGTCTCATTTCCTCTTTTGTTATTTCACAATTGTCGCAGTTTTATTAATTTGTGCCCCAGACACAACCTCGAATTACCTAAGTCTAAAGTAACTCAAGCAAAATAATCATACCCATTGTAGACTATATATGTTTGATTTCCATCCATCCATTATCTTCCGCTTATTCCTTTATGAGGGTCGCGGGGTGGTTTCCCATGCCCATCCAGGGGAGAACATCTCGGGCGCTGAGCAGATAAAACCAGGACAGGGCGCCCATTCCATCGCTAGGTACACTCTCACTCGCACAGTCATAAACACACACACATACACACACCAAACAGTGCAATTTAGAGCATTCAATTTACCCTCATGTTTTTGGAATGTGAAAACTCAACCCAGATAGGGATCCGAACCGGGAATCCCCAGCGCTGAGAGGCGAATGTGCTAACCACTAAGCCGTGCCGCCTATATGTCTATTTGATCTATTAAATCAAATTAAATAAAAACATATAATAATACAAAATGCATCAACTTTAGACACTAGTATTTTATGTCCATGCAGTATCCTCAAATTCTTAAGGTTGTTCCACCACTTTAGGACTCGTAGATATCTTCTGTATCAAGCATAGCTGCATTAGCTCCGAAGCTTAAGGACTCTAGATATAATAATCCATTTTTCTGATGACATGGCAGTAACTAAAAACAGCGTTATCACAACCACATTTTTGCTTTCCATGGGTGCATGCTAAACCACTCTGAACTGTTTGTCTACCTGGTGTTACCTTTCGGCAACGGGGTACAAGTCAATCTTAGCAACATCATTAAGTAATCTGTAATTCTTACCCAACCTCCACTTATCATAGCTCTTGTTTTCCCATAAGCACTGACACCATCTAGGGACTGATGGAATGGTTTATGATTCCTGTCTAAGCCATTTCTTGCATCTTTTATTACACAACCTGCTGCTTAGCCAGAGAAGCTAATGTGTCCTCAAAGTAATTGGCACTGCATGTCCAGTATCAATGCAGTACTGCACTCAGTCTGTTTTTAAACATTCTTTATTAAAAGAACCTCTCCAGTATTTCCCAAAACTACTGTCTTTGCTCAAAGTTTAAACCCTTACCACTATATTTTCTCTATTGATGATGATCGGGGTGCATGTCTAGCTCTTCAGTGGTTGTGTTGTGGGTTGTGACAGGTTGTTGCCCACTGTTGATGTGGTGACACCTGTCTGCAAGTGAGTGTGCTATCTCTCCCACTGTTACCAATGAAAAGAGGCTGGAAGCAGAAAGATGGGGGGGGGGGGGGAGAGAATGACTGGGCTTTGTCTATCTTTCCTTGTCCCAGTCTTTCTCTTTCTCCCTGTCTTTCTGTATCTGGCCTCTTTTCAATGATAACAGCAGGAAAGATAGTTAGCTCACTCACTTGCAGACAGGTGCCACTATTTACCTAATCCTCATTCCTGTGCCTGCTTCCCTCAGCCTCCGCCCATCACGCCATTGCACCACATCGAGTTATAGTGTTCTCATGTTGGTGCAGATGTGCACCTAAAGTGACATTAGCCAGTTTCATTATCTCCTTGATGTCCACTAGCCAAAACGCGTGCAAAACTTCACTGCAGTGCCCCCATCATTATTTTAATTGTCCCACTTTTGGAAGGTCAAGAAGGACTTCTTAAGTTCCAGGCTGAGCAGCATCGTGGTTTTGTTTGTGAATGGGAGGAAGTGTTCGAAAACTGGGCCAGCCGAGCTGTATCGGTGGTCCATTTGACAAGGTGAGTAATTGCATTAAGCTAAACATTAAAGCACATCTATACTTTTTTTCTTTGTAGCATGGTTGTACTAAAAGTGAAATGAGCTTTGCTCTAGTACTCAGGCAAGTTGTCTGTTGACTTCTTGCTTATTTTTTATCTAGAGCATACATATTACCATATCACCATATTAGGTGTTCTTTTCATCCCCCATTGTGACACACATTTAAAGCCAAATACTTCTCTTGGCCATAATTAATTAAATAGATATAAAAAGCAGTAGAAGCACTGTTTAAAATATGTGGGCCAAAAAGTACTTTAATTGGAGGATTAGCTATTTGCAGATATGTTTGTGTAAGATTTAATTTTCATGAACCGCAATAATGAGGAGGAAAGCATACAATGTAAATTAAATGGCTTTAACCTGCAACATGCCATTAACTAAGTTAAGAGTGGCATTTCAGGATTCGATTAATAGTGCATTATCATGGTTGTGCAGCTACTCATTTAACAGGGTAATCCTTGTCATTTCTTTTATCAGTAATGTTTAACTGAATAATTTGAAAAGGATGTTTTATGAGGGCAAAGCACTCTTTCTCAATTATAAAAATGTCAGAGGGCTAACTATCTGGACAATTTAGGACTAACTGGCAAGAAAACTATGGTATACATATTATCATAACGCCCTAAAGACTTACACTGTCGAAAGAAAAAGTTAATGTACTCTTGGTTTTGAAGCTTAAAAAAAAAAGATACATCCTTTGCCACAAACATAATTTCTTCCCTAATTTATCTGTTTTTAAACTCAATTAAACACATTTAAAATAATTTATAAAGTTTCCTATACTAATAAATTAGTACTGTATTATTGAATACCTGTCACAATCATTTAGGAAAAGTTATACATTACCTTTTACTTTTCTGCTACTTTTCTGTTGCATTTAGTTCCAATGATAATCTTCTACACCTGCCTTAGTTAATTAATTTATTTTTCTTTGATGTGTTATGTTAAATGTCTAACATTGTTGGATTTAATTACCCAACATATCCGATCCAGCAAACATGGCACACTCCACTGGGCATGACACTGGTAAGTTGCCAGTTTTATGATGTCTGAGGATTTGTAAAGTATTCACTCACTGACAAAAAAAAATAATAAATTGATCAACGTTAGAACAAACTAAGTGCATTTTTGGACACAGAATTAATTAGCCTGAGTAGGTCATCATTGTTAGATTAATAGGATAGGGTTGAATTAAACTAAACAGTAAGATAACTTAAGATAAAGACAGGGGCTGAGGATGTGTGTAACTGACACAGGATATCTGGATAGAATAAATATTCTTCCATCCATTATCCTCCGCCTAATACTATACTGGGGTCACCAGGGGCTTCCCCATGCCCATCCAGTGGAGAACGTTTCAAGTGCTGGCAGATACACCCAGGACATCCATACACACACACACACACACACACACACACACACACACACACACACACACACACACACACACACAATATTTAGCATCCAATTTACCTTAAATCCATGCTTTTGGTAACCGGAGAACCCAGAGGAAACCCACACAGACACGAGAATCCCCGTGCTAACCACTAAGCCACCTGAAATAAACAACAATAGTAAAATCTTAACTACTGGACTTAGCTACATTTTCCAAAAATCTGATTTATAACAGTCCAACCGGTGGCACGGTGGCTTAGTGGTCAGCACATTCACCTCTCAGCGTTAGGGATTCCCCGTTCGAATCCCTATCTGGGTGGAGTTTGCATGTTCTCCCCGTGTCTGTGTGGGTTTCCTCCGGGTTCTGTGGTTTCCTCCCACATTCCAAAAACATGAAGGTTAAATTGAATGCTCTAAATTGCCCTGTATAGTGTGTGTATGTGTGTGTGGTTGTGTGTGAGTGTGTACCCAGCGATGGATTGGCGCCCTGTCCTGGGTGTATCTGCCCAGCGCCCGAGACGTTCTCCTCTGGATGGGCATGGGGAACCCCCCACGACCCTCATAAAGGAATAAGCGGAAGATAATGAATGAATGAATGAACATATATTCTAATTTTAAATACATTTGTTAAGGGTGATACCCGGTCGTTTTCGTTTATGTACCACGTGATGCAAATGACAATAAAATCTCCATGGATTCTTGAATCGTGCCCATAGTAATGCATGCCCCCTCATACATTAATGCTTTAATAAATCTCTTTTAATCACTTTATTGGCACATACTTAGCTAGTTGCCAAAAATTATAAAATCAATATCGAAACTATACTGCAAGAATGGTATTAAAGACCCCTCAATGTTTTAATTTCAGTAGAACAAAGCACAATGTTCTTGAACTATTTACATGAACAATACAATAAATGTAAATCAAGGGCCTTGGCATTGTAAACTCATGCCCTAATATTAAACTTGCTAGAATGCAAGCTTAAGAATTATAGGTAGTATAATACCAGGTCAGAATGTATTTTTCTAGCATTATCCTCTCCCTAAAAAGGAAAAACTAACATAGACCGTTTTATTATTACAAGATCCCAGACCACAGTTCCAGTCTTCACAGTGATTCAGTGTTAGAGTCATCTAGCTCCCTACCATTCAAACAACCCATCTGGCTATACCGAATTATCCTCACAGTCGAGTGAAAGTTTGGTAATAGACTTTAAACTCACTTTGGCTCATGTTATTAAAAATAAAACCAATTTTCAACAAAAAGTAATTACATACAATTACAACAATAGCAACGTTATATATAACCATACTTTATAATGGGTCTGAAATTTCCATCATATTGCCAAGAAGTAGGCATGTGACTTTATTGTTTTTCCACACAGACATACAGAGTACACAGGTGATGCTAAATTTGCAGTGTCCCTCTGTAATCCTAAAAAAACAGGAAAAGTCTATGGTTTATGAATGGATCACTGCAGAAACACTGGGCTCCTTGTCACTATGTTTTACTTAAGAATCAAACATTCTGTTTTTATAACCTGGTTAAGTAATCACATTACCTAAGACGCCAAAAAGTGGAACAAACAGTAGCATAGACCTTTAACATCTTGTACTGAGACTTGAATGACAGATTGGCTTTCATCTGAGAGGCCAGCATCTAACTTATAGTCATTTTGCTACACTAAGAACACTAAATTGATCCTCATACACAGAACATCTGGTGAGAAGCAATTTCCACCAAAGTGTTTAGTATTTCCTTATAATTAACTTCATATGTACATGACAAGCGCTACTGGCCTCCCAGAACAGGCACACAAAAGCAAGCTTTGTTCGGGAAGTCAAACAGTAAGCTGCGGTTCCTCATTAATTCGTACTCTAGCTTTGACACTCAGATCGATGATGAAAGGTCCGCTTGGAAGAGGAAAGTCCCACCTTCCACCTTAGAGGAACTAAAGATTAGCTTTTACACACAAATTCTTCGCAAATGACGGCTTTCTTTACCCAGCAACACAGGTAGGGAAGATTAATGAGGAAGATTTAGAGGTCATCACAGAGTGCTTTATTATGTCGTGTGGCATTGTTTGATGATCTAAAGCTAATTATAAGCTCCAAAAATCTGGATATCCTATAGAGCAAATACAAAAAAATGCCTTGAAATAATTATTCTTTATGGACCAACATTAGACTAAATTAGTTAGTTCAGGTTTTTTTCTTCAGTGCCAGGTCTGAATAATCTTTCTGGCCTACAAGGGTGTACAATACAACAGCACCTGTTGTTACTTGCTTTAGGATTCTGCAGAGTGAAGCATCATAAAGATAAAAGTCCGTCTTCATCAGATTAATCATTAAAGTTAGAAGTGCACCAGCAGCCAATACTTTAAATCTAACAGACTGCAGTTTTATCAAAGAGTGCTGTTTGGATAGGGTGTCTGGGACCACCTGCAGCTACATATGTAATATTACCGCTGTTTGAAAAAAATGCCCCATCACATGAGAATGTTTTCTTTTAAACCGATCTTCCCTTTTTGGCTGTTTTGAAGCCAACACAGTTATGACGGCTCTTCAGACGCCTCGTGCGGTGGAACATGAATGGATTGAGGCTATACACAAACGATTAAGAATGGAAAATATGCTCCTGCGCTGATGCTACAAGCAGATAGTGCAGGTGGGTTAATTGTTTTGGATAACTGCTGTATTTGAAGGTACTGCATGAAACGTCCTGTTTGCAGACTGTAGACTCAAAGGCATGGCACCTCCTCTGTGTTCTTTGCTCAATCAAAGTGTTTCATCTCCCCTTATCTTTCTCTTCTTTACCTTCTTACTCGGTCTATCCCAGCTGGTATTACGGAACTATATTTCTTTTGACTTAAAAACGCACAAAAACAGAGCATGACGTATTGCAATTAGGTTTTTCACTTTACAGGACCCACACTGGTGACATGAAGGACACGTCTGTCCTACTTCCTTGTATCTTATCTCTTTATCATATTTAAGAATCTTTCACAGAAAACCACTGCATTGATCATTTAACCTCTTCTGACCTTTCTTCTGATCTCCGGAAGGGATAGCATGACTACTGAGTGACAAGTAGACGGTGGGAGAAGAAACTCTACAGTTACCAAAGGACTCATGTCCCCAAAATGCCAAATCTTGAGGGAGTGCCATTATCATTTTAAGCTTTCTTGTTTTCAACTTCAAACAAATTTAGATTCAACGGCAGAGAACCCTTTGTGATCCAAGGCCTTTGTTTGAGAGTCTGGCGACTGACTGGCTTCAGTCAGTGCTGTGACAGGTCTTCGTGCTCAGTGTCTAATAAAGAGTCTAAAGTTACATAAGAAGCTTCAGTATTAGAGGCTGATGACGAACAAGAAAAACTGACACCTCTTTGCTGACTTAAAAAAGGGGAAACACAAATGAGATTGAAACTGGCAGGAACAACATAGCATAATATGGAACTGCAAGGAGCTAGCAAAGGGGAAACAAACTTATGGGACTTTAATCAATTAAGATGAAAGGCTTGAGTGAGGGTCTCTTGCTCCAGACATTGTGGGCTGGTTGGTATATAGGAGTGATGGGCTATAATTTGTCTCCTCCGAGTGTCAAGCCACCATTAAAAGCTTAATCATTACCAAAGGCTGCTATGCTACCATGTGTAAACGCAAATGGCTTCAAGACTCTACTGTAACATTAAACACTAAATGGGACCACAAACTACAAAATGATGAAGCACAGAGTTGGCGCCAAAGGGATACTGAGGCTACTCAGGAAATATTAGTTGCTGACACATCGCATTGCATGCTAAAAACTTGTCCTACATTCTAACAATAGTTTATTTGAGTTTTTTTAATGACTGAAATTACTAAAAAATATTTCTACCTCAAAGAAATTCCTGGGTTGGATTTCCAGGGTGGTCATCCTCGAACCTTGTGGCTAGTATGATTTCCATTGCCTGCATGGATCATCTCCCACAGTCCAAAAATATTGTCTGAGTCATTGAAGACACATCATTTCTGGTCATTCATTTATTTGCCTGTGTGTCAGCGCTGTGATGGACCGACAACTATAAAATGCTGTTGCTTTTCACACAAATTTAATTGAGAAAGGATCGACCATCTTTCTGCAACACCAATTATGTTCCTAGGGTTCGGTGTAAAGCCTTAAAAGATTACCTTAAATCTTCTTGCATTTTCAAGTCTCATGATGTCTAAATTAGTGTGGGTTTAAGCTTAATTAATGTTTTACAGCATATGATTATGATATAATACGCTGGGTAGCCAGGTTTGAATCCCAATCTGGGTGGAGTTTCCATTCTCTGGATTCCTCCCGCAGTCCAAAAGCATGGATTATGGTGAATTGGCTGCTCTAAATCACCCAAACGTTTCAGGATAAACCAAGACTGACGTTAAAATCGTATCCTCACTTCTGAGACTGCAATAAAATGCTAATTTAACAACGCAACATGTTACCGTTGCAGTAGTAACAATACTTAACTATAACCACTTCCTTAAAATAAAGCCATACAGGTAAGTCAGGGGATGATATTTTAAATGTGAAGTAAAAGTATGTACAAGGACTTCAAATTCTCAGTGTACACACTATATAAGGTTTTAGTAATTTTTGCTATACAGTGGTAATCCCCACACCTAAAAGCTGTTCTCAGAGTGGTACCTGTAAACTGAGAACTGAATCATGATGTCTTAGTAATAGCCTTCCAATATAAATCCGAGCTATTAAAATCTTTTATTTGCTGTAGCTCTAGAAGGAATGTAAAGAATGCTGCTCTGGTTTACTACCATTAGTATAACATCTGGGGTATGATATATGTTATATTAAAGAAGAAAAAAATAAGTTTATCATCAATGTACACGAGTTAAAGAAAATTTCAAATGCACTGATGCGGTGGATTTTTTGTGTCATTAGAAAAGGCATTCAATCCCCTTACTGCAATGAGTCAAAGCCAGGATGTGTCCTCAATATTAACATGACATGTACAGATGAGCTTAAAGGTGGAAGATGTTAAATTGTTCATGACGGGCTTAGTCAGAAAACATACCTTTGTTTTGAACTGTTTTAAAGGAAACCACAGAGCAGCATGAACCCTGTCTGATGGATAGGAGCCGAAAAGAATGAGTGGAAAACAGTAGCGTCTCTGTGCACTTGAGAAACATGGCTTGATCATCACTAATGCGACAGTAATTGCTCTTCGATGCCTGGCCTGCCAGCACTCAGCAGGCCTTACTACATGGAGGAAGGGCAAAAAACCTTGGAAATGGAATGTCAATGGGATAATCCCCATGTTGCTGCTGACAGATCCTCTTGACCTTTGACTTATAGATGACATAGAGGGTAGAATTAAACTAACAACTTATTAAATGAGGCAGATTGGAAGTGAATAACTGAACATTTCCCAGTTTTTAATAAAAAAAAGAAAAACAAAAGTGGTGGTTAACCATACCATTGTTTAAAAGTCATGATGTATGGTTTTGGCATGCTGTCTAGCAGGAGCCATGCTATAGAACAGCATTCACCTTGTGGGCACCTTGTACATACAGATCTGGATATTTCGACCATGATTGAGAGCCAATACCTTGTTGATTGTAAGTCATGTGTAAAAAGCAGGCATCCACACCATGGACTTCGAATGATATGTAACCATGACAACAGGGGAAGGAAACAGACTGGCAAAGTTGCCGTGAACATTTCAATGTTTGCACTATTGTGGTTTGCCATTGGAAAGGCTACTACCGTTAGCCGCACGCACAGCTAATCCTAGCTGAAATCAGATCTGTACAGGAACACCTTTTAACGTGAAGCGCTGCCCAGAACAAGGCGTGCATGCCGTTGGCTGTTAAAACATTATCTTTAGCACATTTCTCCAGTATCGTGGACCTGAGAGGAGTCTGTTCAAGTGATCCACGTTACAGCACGCTGAAGGGGTCAAAAAAGTGGTGCCAAAAACGTCAGATGCCTGTCAACAATCCCCTAGGTTTGTCATCGGCCTTATCAGATTCTGCTTTGCCGTGCGCAGTATCTCCTTCCTCGGTGTGAATGGAAAAATGGAATTCATTCAGCCAGGAGAGTACATGGCGGCTCGCCGTATTTCTTTGACGCTGGCTAAACAAAAATGGATTCTGAAAAATGCCAGATCTCTTCCAGATGGTTTCGCACACTACTCAATTTAGCACTGCAGTTATGATCATGCTTCAATGTGGCCATTCTGTTCTTGGTGGCCCAGGAGATCCATAACATAACAAGTCATTTAGGAGCAAAGAGCTTTTGTTACCACCCACTAGCTACTTTGTATACACTTGTATTAATGTGCTAACAGTGCAAATAGCAAAATGTGTATTACATTTCCAAATAGTGTAAACATGCTTTTATTTATGGTGTAATTGTGTTAGCATTTTGGATGAGTAAGGTTTATTTATTCAATTCAAGTTGAATTTCATTGTATTGTAATATAATTAGCATTGTAATATAATTAATAATTGATCAGTGGAATCCATCTGTTTTTTTTATAATCATATCTAATATTTGGGAATAAACCACAGCCCGTTTTAATTCTGTAGTGAATAATTCTTGGTAGGGCGGCACAGTGGCATAGTGGTTAACGTTGGCCTTTCAGTGCTGGGGATCCAGGTTTAAATTTGATTTAATGGGTGGAGTTTCAATGTTCTTCTTATATTTGCGTGGGTTTCCTCCGGTTTTCTCCCACAGTCCAAAAACACAAATTGAAGGTAAATTGACTGCACTAAATTGTCCTGTATAGTGTATGTGGCAGTGTGAGTGAGTGTGTCTAGGGATGTATTGGCACTCTGTCCTGGGTCTTTCTGCCCAGTGCCCGAAACAATCTCCCCTGGATGGGCATGAGGAACCCTATCGTAACCCGAATAGAGGATTAAGCAGAAGATGAATGAATGAATTATAAATTTGTTATTTGATTTAAGGCTGATTTATCATTCAAGTTCTCCCAAAAAAGTGAGTTGTCCTATAAAAATCAAATCCAAAAATGTTGATAATAATCAAAAATATCACTTTCAATAAATACACATCCGTTTTTGTGTAGACATTTTCCTCTGGATTAGCATGGGGAACCCCCTTGCAACCCTGGCCCCCAGTGGATAAGTGAAAGATAATGAATGAATAAATGAATTAATTAATTAATCTCAGTACTGTAGTGACACTGATGTGGTGATGGTGTGTTGGTTTTGCATTAGTATAAATAAATAAAATAAATAGGCATTTTTTTAAAAACTTACTTAGTTTAAGTGAGGTCATAGAGATATAAGTATGAAAGAAGTAATGGAAGGGTCATTGATCACCATTTTGTTAGTCACTTCAAAAACAGTATTTTTAGGAGGTTTTTGGAATAATGTCTTACCATCAACAGTTTATAAAATCATTAAAAGTGTTTGAAAAACCATGATGCTACTGTGATGGTCACATTCGTAGGTGCTGTCATATTCCTAACGATCACATTATCTTATAATAAAAAAAATAAAAAAATATCAAAAAAATGTATATTATTACATTACATCATATAATATCATATCATATCATATTGGCGGCGCACAGTGGAATAGTGGTTAGCACAGAGGCATAGTGGTCATCCGGCACTGGGAATCCTTTCAAGGTAAAGTTTCGTTGTTCTTCTCGTGTCCAGGTGGGTTTTCTCCAGGTTTTCTTGTTTCCTCCCACCGTCCACAAACCGTGATTCAAGGTAAGTTGGCTGCTCTAAAGTGCCTTTATGTAAATTGCCCCTATATAATGTGTGTCTGAGTAAGTAAGTGTGTGCCCAGCTATAGATTAGTGCCCTGTTCTTGGTGTATGGTGTATCTGCCCTGCGCATGATTGCCCCCCCACCCCCCAGCACAACTACGATGAGATAATATTATATGTATTATTTAGCTGAGCTACATTTAATCCATTGCTTTCTGACTGGTTGTCGGTTAGTTCAGCGTCACTGAGATTCAGTTGGACTGTCTGAGTGACGACCACATAAATGACCATTAGTGATGACATAGGGTCAAACCAACCCAACAACACACACCCTCACAGAAACTGCAACAAGAAAGCAAAGCACAATTTTGGACATTTTGGCCAATTTGGAAATCCTGTCCGATGCTTTTTTTTTCCTTGGTAAGAGGATGAGTCCAAGTAAAAAGGGACATGTTCAATTATGGCAAACCATTAATTTATACTTCCACTGTGGTGCACCAAACAGAAAACTAGAGTACATAGAGCTAGCAGATGTTCTTAAAGGGGAAAATATCTGTTATTTATTGGGTGCAAATCAATAGTTGAGAAGGGAAAGCTAATCAGTTACAAAAAAATATTTCATTATCCATAATTAGAAAGTAATGTTGACAAACCATGACCTTAGAGTTGGCCTTTAATATGACTAACCCACATAACTGCATTCCATATAACAAATTTATGTCTGATAAACTGAATATCAGCCTTTATAGAAAAATCTGAAGACAGAAGGACATGAAGTTTCTATTATCTTGATGAAATAGACATCATCTAGCTTTAGATGTCGGTACAGTGTTTATTTCTCTGTAGTGTTTAATCAGATTCAATGTCAATTTTTACTTGACAGCCCTTATTTTATTACTAAATCTTAATTTATAATTAATCTTGTGGAATAATTGTGCTGCGCTTCTGGTGAGAACTTGATAACAATGTGAAAGTTGAAAGGCAATTGTTTCTGAATGAGTGATGACATTAGAGTTTATAAATTTCAAGGAAATGTATTATTATAGAGAGAGATTTGTGGCAATTTAATTTATTCTGAACAGAGTGAATATAGTGTGAGTTGTAACTACAGTGTCCACGCGGTTGCTTTCTTACGTGAATTTATAAGTAGCTTTTCCATGGAAACAAAATAGAGCCAAGACGAAGACCCCAATGCATCCGAAGTGTTCCATTTGATGGCGATATCAAACAAACAATCGAATGTAGGGAAAGCGAGAACCTGCTTTTTCCAAGGACATGGT
This sequence comes from Xyliphius kryptos, assembly GCA_025769995.1. Taxonomy (NCBI): domain Eukaryota; kingdom Metazoa; phylum Chordata; class Actinopteri; order Siluriformes; family Aspredinidae; genus Xyliphius; species Xyliphius kryptos. Next base: position 52 of record JAOUQT010342076.1, on the reverse strand, counting down.
AGGTAATCATGATGCCAAATTTCAGCATTATAGGTACTCAGGAAGACCCCAA
>JAOUQT010342065.1:0-12812 GCA_025769995.1 Xyliphius kryptos | reverse complement strand
TAAAGCTGCTTTGTGACGACACACTGTTGTAAAAAGCGCTATATAAATAAATAATTACTTACTTACTAAATTACTTACTAAACTTGTACTTTCCTACTTTCAGTTAATACTGGTTCATGCTTGGTTTCTTTCTTTCTTTTTAAAATCATGGGAATGTAGTTTATGCAGTTTAAAGCATTTAATAATAAAAATTGACAGTTTTATAAATTTACCAGCAACAAAACAACCTTAAGTTTGATCTTTGAAATCATGCTTCTGATTTTCATCCATCTGTCAGTACTCTTTGGTTCTTATACATTGTGTTGTGCTATGAGTTTTGGTTTGTGTTAATTATGTAGTTCTTTTATGCTGTTTTACTTCTGTTCATTCTCCACGACTGTTTCTGTATTATGTTGAGTACGTTGCTTTTGTTATTAATCATATGCTTATAGGTTTAGTTATATAGGCCAGCTCCACTCGCTCCTTGTTGGGAAAGCCTCAATTTCAGTTAACCTCGGTTACGGTCCATTCATGTGCTGATGCTGTGTTTGGTTTCTGATAATGAACTCCTCGTTTGAATACATACATGACTGGTGGACAACCATCACACCATCCATCCAATTTATTGTGGTTTTGAATTTTTATAATGGTACTGCTATCAGATATATAAAGAACATTTTTACAGCTTTAAATGATAATTGTAGTAACAAGTCATTGTTATTATTTTACATAAATAAAATGCCCTAATTTAGAGAAAGCCCTGATCTATATCTATTTTTTTACTATATTGGTGCCATATGTTTAATAAATTTGCACCATAGACTATGTGATCAACACTTTTATTTTAGGTTTTCAACTAGTTTTTTAATGTTGAAATTGCTAAAAATTTGTTGAACATCAAAAATTGATAAAGGTTTGTCTTCTAGAAAGCAATGCTTTGCACATCACTGTCTTGTGATCTGCCTCCACTTGTACTAATAGATCTGAGTTGTGTTTCCAAAAAAACATCAAATTGAAATGGTTAACTATTGGTGCTAAAACTGTTGAATAATCTGTTAATGTATCGTCATGCCACAAATTATATTGTTCATATAATGGTATAAAAAATGTAGAAAAGCAAAACATTATTGTAAAAAATGCATTATTTATTTTACTCATTTATATCAAAAATGATTTTCCCAACATCATTTTATTGTATTTAACTAGCATGTGCATTATTATTTGTGTTTAGTGCCTTGTCCCCTGTCTGTATTGGATCACCCTTCTCATGAAAAGAAAACATAAAAGGTGAGTATTAAATATCTTCTAAATTTCCGTGAAATGTCCGTTTTATATTCTACAAAGGATTTTTTTGAAATATACAATTAAAATTTACAATTAAAAAAAATAAGTGTGAAGTGTTCTTAATATGTTTAGTTGGTTTAGAAAATTATATTCAAGGTATAATATTTATATGATTTTTTTTTTATTCTTCTCCAAAATAAATGACCCTTCTTTTAAAATGTAAATCAGACATCAGATTGCAGTTTTCACATGTTTTATTTGATTGTATTTAATTAATCTCTTACAGAATTATGAAAATGACATATTTTATAACTGGACAGTTTATTATCCTGCAGCTGGAGCTGGAGCAGGAAACAGTTGTGCTAGTAGTAAAGGCAGCAGACTGTTAAGAAGGTTGTTGTTGTTGTTGTTGTTGTTGTTGTTGTAGAATGGATAAAATCCTCGTCCATGAGACTGTAAATTATACCAAAGTAACAGATTTGAATCAAGATATTGCAAAATATATTAAGAATTATAAAGATCTGGTTTACTTACCTCACCGGAGCGCTTCTCACGTTCATGCTCTTCACTCGCCTAAAAAATGATGTGCTGATCAGTCTACAGTTTGATAATTAATCAATTGTAACATTAAGTTTGGTTAAAAGTTCAGTACTTACAATGGCAGCACAGATCAGTCCAATTAGACAAACTGCAATGAGAGCAATCTTCATGGCTGTCTGTGGTTTGAAACTGAAGAAAAAGAAAATGCACACTTTACTAACAAAATAATTAATTGTAATAAAAGAATGTTAAAATATTTCCTCAGATTAAACATGCTCTTACATCTAACATGTAAAAAAAAAGAATCTCAATCAGATGCTGTTCTGAGGCTATAGGACCTTCCTTTTATATATATATATATATATATATATATTTTTTTTTTTTTTACCCAGAAATTAACCAATCAGCATGAATTGTGGTGCTGTAAGAACTCATTAAGCCCATAGTCAGGATTCTTCATCAGACAAATTAGGCAACTTACTAAACAACAGTTAGGAAATCGAGAATGGCTCAGATTATCTAACGCTCTTTAAACAAAGACAGTATTGTCTTAAATTGTTTAAACAAAGAGGTTTGTCTTTTTGACAGTAATACAGAGTTGAGGAAACACTGTATACACCTACAGTCTTACACAGGTAGCTTTTCTTGGCTTTCTAAATAACATTATCATCATTGAATATGATAGTTTATGAAACGTTTTATTAAATTATAAAAACATGAAATGTGCGACTACTTTTGCAATGTACAAATTTTGCTTCTGAAACGTGCTGTTTTTTTGTTTTGTAAAAATATATTTACTAAATTAAATATATACATTTGTGTAAGACTACATTTGTTTATCATATATATATATATAATTGTGTATTAATTGTAGAAAAATTATCTTGATTGGTAAATTATTTTGCATATATTAAGATTAAACAAACAGTATATTTTTAATTTAGCACAGAATGTTGGGATTACTTTTCATTTTCTTACACTCTTGGTTGCTATTACTAGTAAATGTTTTTACCATAACAGAACAAATTTTTTTTACAGGTATAGATATCAGATTAAAGTTAGAATGATTACAGTGTCTGCGTGGGTTTCTTCCGGATTCACCGGTTTCCTTCCACAGTCAAAAAACATGGATTGAAGGTAAATTAGCTGCTCTAAATTGCCCCTATTATCCTTGTGTGTGTGTGGGTGTGTGTGTACCCAGTGATGGATTGTTACCCTGTACTGGATGTATTTGCCCAGCACCTAAGACGGTCTGCACTGGATGGGCATGGGGAACCCCCTGTGACCCTCGTAGAGGATTAAGCCAAAGATAATGAATGAATGAAAAATGTTTATTAAAATAAAACCTTGAAATATATCCAAACGGTATGTATTTTTATGAATGAAATCCTTATTGCACAGGTTGGCAATTGGCAGCCTGCAGGCCAGATGTGGCTTGTAAGGTTGTATGAACTATAATGAACGATAATAAAATAAAAATTGTCAGACCTATTTCACACATAGCCGGGTATCTGGAAAAACATTTTTATGCGTTTAGTTCTAGTATCCACATGAAAACTTACATCACCAAAAACCGCTATTGAGTTTGAATTAAACATTTCATAAAAACATCTCTAATTGCTGTTTTTGACGACCTGAATCAGTTGATTACCCACTGTTTTTAAATCACCTCTAAATGCGCTCCCAGCACACAGGCCATTACTTTTGTTACTAAACACATTCATGGTGAAACAAGTACAAATGTAACTTCCCCCTAAAATATTTCCAATGCTTTACCAAATCCCCCCAAACAAACTCCATGAACAAATAAGAATGTTATTAATGACCAGTTCCCATGATGCTCTGTCGGTGGGTGAGCTGAACCTGGCCCACACATACTCCAGGGATGGCGCAAGTGTTGTTAAAATTAAAACACGGGGGATGCCCATCCAGGGGAGAACGTCTCGGGTGCTGCTGGGCAGATACAACCAGGACAGGGCACCAATCCATCGCTGAGTACACACTCACTAACACAGTCACACACACATACACACATTATATAGGGCAATTTGGAGCATTCCATTTACCTTCATGTTTTTGGAATGTGGGAGGAAACCGGAGAACCTGGAGGAAACCCATGCAAACGGGGAGAACATGGAAACTCCACCCAGATTGGGATTCGAATCGGAAATTCCCAGTGCTGAGAGGCGAATGTGCTAACCGCTAAGCCACCTTGCCGCCCTATTTATTTATCATTTATTTATTTATTTATTTATTTGTGTTCAGTGTGTTCATCTGTAATAAATCATTCTCATCTCACTGTCTTTCACACTCTGTGGTTTCTGTTTTACATTTGGTCATTTAGCAGACAATTTTATCCAAAGCGACTTACAGATAAGAGAACAACACAAGTCAGTAGTTTTAGTTAAAAAAAAAAACAGCTAGACTGCAGCACCATCAACCCTGCGCATTACTCGATCTGGCAAGTTGTTTTTTTTTTTATAGCAAGTGTCTGTGGAAGATGGGTTTTGAGAATTTTCTTAAAAATATTGAATGAGTCAGCTTTACAGATATTGTTGGGAAGGTCGTTCTACCATTTAGCACTGCTGAATGAAATGGAGTGAGAATTGCCGCCTCGGTGAGTTGGAGTCACCAGGCGGCATTCATTACTAGAGCGAAGTGAACGAGTCGGAGTGTATTTAGTAAAGATGGACTGAAGGTAAGTGGGGGCAGATCCAGAGCTGGTACTGAATTCAAACCTTCATTCAGACTGAAACGAGTCAAAGAGATTGTTATATGTGAGAAACGTGGAGACCTGGGTAGCTACTACATGTTCCAGAATTTTAGAAAGAAATGGTAAGAGGGAAACAGGCCTGGAGCTCTCGACCAGATTTGGGTTGAGCGTTGGCTTTTAGGTTTAACTCTAATCTGTTGAAAGGAGTCACGAAAAGTAGCAGAGCTGAGAGAAGAGTTGATGATGTGTGTATGTGATAGAGGGGAGAAGGTGAGAGGGGATGAAATCAAGGGGACAAATTGTGGGTTTGCTGACAGGAAGAGTCTTGTCGACATCTAATTCTGAGGCCAGTGAGAAAGAGGAGAAGGTTGGATGGTTGGATGTGTTAGATAACGGGTTGAGGATCTTCTCCGTGAAGAAGGTTGAAAAGACATCAGCTGACAGAGAGGTGTTGGGAGGTGGAGTAGATGTTTTGAGTTTAAGTTCATTTAATTCTAATAACTCTGCTTTTATATAAAATTAGTGGTTTATATACTAATGGTAAAAAATGTTTTTAAGCTATTTTTTGTGTAATGCTGCAAGTCTGACCGTAATGAGTAAAGAGATACCTGAATGGAATAAAAGCTATGTATCACATATTCTCTGAAGTTTTAATAAAGTAATTTATTTAATATGTAAGACATTAGACCTCAGTTTGATGTTTTTGATATTTTTTATTTGAATTTATTAGTCATTTCTTGTAACACTGAAAATTACCAGTTTTTTTTTTAAACCTGGGGGTTTATCCAACTGCAGGAAAAAGTCGCAATATTAGGAAGGGAAGAAAAGAATTAATATAGTCGTCGTTGTTGTTGTTGTTAAAGTATGGATAAAATCCTCCTCCATAAAACTGAAAATTACAGAATATTTGTGAGTCAGAATTAAATAAGAATATGGTATAGATTTAAAATAATGAAGATGAATTTTCTCACCTCGCCAGAGCGCTTTTCACGCTCATGCTCTTCAGAAGCCTATAAAATGAAATCAGACTGTTTATAAAAAGAAATAAAAATACAAATTGTAATTGTACTTTGTACTTCATTTTAAAGTTTAGTACTTACACAGGCAGCACAGAGCAGGCCAAGGAGGCAAACTGCAATGAGGGCAATCTTCATGGCTGTTTCTGAAAAACTAAATAATCAGAAAAAAGACAGTTATTAAACAATTATTTTAATTAAATTATGTTTAAAATATTTCTTCAGATGAAATATTATCCTACATCTAGCAGGCGGAAGGATGAATCAGCTCAATCAGCTGCTGTACTGGGCCTAAGAAACCTCCTTTTAACTTCCTTTTTACTGCAGAATCGACCAATCAACATGAACTGTAGCACCATAACAACCCATTAAGCGTTTAATCAGGCTTCTGCTCAGACAAAATTAGGCAACTATCTTTGCTCAAGAGTTAGGAAATAGGGATCGGTTCATATTATTTGCCTGTCTGTGTGGTGACATCTTTACAAATAAATAAAAAATAAACACGACATCTGACAAAATAATTTAAATTTACATGAGCATGACGAGAAAGTAACACCTGCAGACTTATGCAAAGTTTTAGACACATTTGCTTAATAAATGAAAAAAAAAATAACCTTTGTCATTGTAAACATTTAAATATGACTTATTCTTTGCTGATTTATCAATGTATATATAATAATCAATGTATTATATAATTTTCCTATTTAATTTTGTCTTTTGTAGCAGATTAACTTTACTTAAAAAATAATAAAAAATAGAATAGACAGAGCATGCTGCCTTAACCTTTACATTGGACTTAACAATTAAATCAAAACTGTTTAAATGAAACATCTTCTGCATTAACAGCTTAAAGAAAAATAAAACAGCTTTTATTTTGAAGTTTACCATTTGTTCACATTGCTTCTTAAACTGTGCACATTAATAAGAAAATGTGAATAAATACAATCACATGGAGAAGGTTATTACATAGATATTGGAAGAAGCTTAATTTATTGCAAAGTTAGATGTTTGTGTACTGTGGAACTTTAAGAGACGCTGTGTGAAGTTGAAAGCACAATTTGTTTCTAATTAAAATGATTATAACATTGGTTTCTTTGCCTTCCTAGTGAACTGCAGCAGAACATTCATTTTAAGTTGCTTTCACATATTTTTAAATATATGTAATCAGGGATAGCTGTTCCCTAACTCATATAGTTTCTAAACGTGGACTAAACTAAAAGTGTTCTTTGCAGTTCTTTGTCTAGGATAATTACCCTTTTTTCATGTTTCCTTTGATGCATGTCCTCTTTTTCCAGTTGTGGAATGATTCAGGGATGCTTACTGGAACATTTTAGAGGAAATTTAAGAACACGGTTCATTGGTAACTTTTATTATTGTGCAGATGGGATAATTGCAGCAATTTAAATACAACCACTAGTGTTTTTTGCACAAGCAAAATGAACACTTTTTCTTTGTGTAGATTGTGTATATGCACAGAATGTTTAATTTGATTAGTTTATTAGTTCAAATACATTTTTGACACATTTGATGCGACATAATCCATTTGTTAAAAATAAGATGCTTGTATTTTTTTAGGGAACGTTTGTAGTTTTTAATCTTTTTACTTGATTATTTTAATGGATTACTGCTGACATTGTTTTAAATCCCTGTAATTATCCTGTGCTATAAATAAAGAAACTTGTGTTAAAAAATATGGTTATGACTTTACACTTTCATCTTATTAAAATAAATTAGGAAACAGGACAGTCTTAAATTTGCAACTTAAACATCTTTATTTGAATAAATCACTCAATTGCATTTAACATAATATTGGCTTTGGGCCAGTCATCTTTAGCCAGCTGCTGGGGTAGGAGTAGAGGAAGGAGTCAGCTGTGCAAGCAGAAGGGGCAGAAGAGTATTGAGGAGATTATTGATCTGGGTGCTGTTGAGGTTGTTGAAAGGAAAGAATGCTGGCCTGAATGGTCCTCCTCTGTGTGACTGGAAATATACGATCACTTAAGATTAACAAGCATATAGTTTAACCATACAGCATGTGAATAGTGATGATGCCTAATATATTATCTAATGAAGAGAGGAGAAAAAGCTATAAAAAATGGCTTCTTTTAACCAACCTCATTACTTGTTGATTGCATTCCTCGTCTATGTCCATCAGTCTGTGCAAATAAGCCACATTAGTTGCATACCTAAACCAACTGTTAGTTAAATATGATTGTCAGACAAACCAGTAAAAGTACTTACAAGGACAGCAATCGACAATCCAATAAGACAAACTGCAATCAGTGTGACCTTCATGTTTTTTTTCCACTTCTGCTTATAAATATAGAACAAAGCTTCAGCTTTACTATTTTTACTTTAAAAGGTTTTATTTATCTTTAAATTTAATAATTTAAAGATAAAATTATTAAATTAGGTCTAAATTATAAAATTCAGAAAAAATATTCAGAAATTCTGAAAGAAAGTCTTAACTTTTTCTTTTTCTTACCTTTAAACTGATTAAACCAGAGACCAGAGGATTTACAATATTAGGTTGATGCTTCCTTGGACTTTGTGCCTGCCTTTTAAAGGTTACTTCACTGGTTGTTCAACCAATCAGAATGTTTGACAGTTATATAGCATGTCTACTGAATCCTAGGTTTAACTGCAGACTGATGTCTCCATCAAACAATATTTGGAAACATCATTATTAAAGATAAATGATTAAGAAACTGATGAGTCAGTTTCATCTGCCATTCTGTAACAAATCCTCAGATAAACTACACAGTGAGAGAAACGACAAATATATAAACCAGATGCAGCTCTTTTAAACTAAAACTTTTTCTTACACTTCTCACTTACTGCAGTGAGACAACACATATACATATACACACATACATAAACCGTTGGCCCATGTTTCTACGGTTTCCTCCCACAGTCTAAAAACATGGATTTAAGGTAAATTGAATGCTCTAAATTGCCCCATATAGTCTGTGTGTGTGTGTGGCTGTGTAAGTATGTGTGCCCAGCGATAGATTGGCATCCTGTCCTGGGTTTAACTGCCCAGTGCCCCAGTTTTCCCCTGGATGGGCATGGGGAACCTCACAGCAAGCCTAGTGGATGATTAGGCAGAATATAATGAATGAATTGTGATTTTTTAAAATGCAAACTGGCTTCTTTTGCATCAGTTTTATTATTTCATAATTATGCATGAAGTTTGTTTTTTTTTTGTTTTATCTGTAATGGGACAGTCTTTCAGATTGTTTGAAACACAAATTCAAGTTTTGTTCATGGTAAAGAAAGATTAATAAACATGATTTATTATTTAGTGTTTTATTTAGTTTAGATAGCATTTAGGGTACAAATGTTCAGTAGTAAAGTGCGGCACGATGGCTTAGTGTTTAGCACATTCGCCTCTCAGTGCTGGGGATTCCCAGTTCGAATCCCAATCTGGGTGGAGTTTTCATGTTCTCCCCATGTCTGCGTGGGCTTCTTCTAGGTTCTCCGGTTTCCTCCCACATTTCAAAAACATGAAGGAAAATTGAATGCTTTTGATTGCCCTGTAAAGTGTGTGAATGTGTGAGTGACTGTGTACCCAGCGATGGATTGGCGCCCTGTCCTGGGTGTATCTGCCCAGCGCCTGAGACGTTCTCCCCTGGATGGGCATGCCCCATATATAATAATAGCCTCTGTTTTTAGCTATTTTTTTTCAACATTTATTTATTCCTACATAGTATTTATCATTTTATGGGCAACATGATTTTTTTTTAAAAAGTAATTGACAATTATATTTACTTTTTAAATAATGACTTCTATAACTGCAATAACTGAAGACCTAAGGATTGACTTTAGCCGGTTGCTGGAGCAGGAATCAACTAAGCCAAAAGAACAGGTAGCTAATAATTAAAAAGTTAGCTGAGATTGTTGTAGTAACCGTAATTTTTATTTTTATAAACAGTTTTTGTTTATCTTTTAAAGCTTTACGTACAATGTCAATTAGATACTTCACTAGGGATAATTTTATGCTTATAATATAATTTATAATGATAATTATAGTGATAATTTAATCAACATTTTCACAGAACAGTTAGGACATCAGAATGATGCAGATATGCTTTTTCTATAGCTTAGCTTTAAAACACATTCATCTTGACATCTTCATACAGACATACAGTATACTAGATGGGTTTAAGTACAAGTTCAAGTAATTTATTTAAATATCGCTTTTTACAACAGTGTGTTGTCAAAAAGCAGCTTTACAGAGTCCAAAGCCTAAACCCCCAAAGAGCAAACCGAAGCGACAGTGGCAAGATAAAACTTTCTGTTAAGATGTTATTTTAGGAAGAAACCTTAGGAGGACCAAGGCTCAGTGGGGGACTCAACCTCCTTAAACGGCTAGGCAGCATCAGAGTAGAACAGCCATGTACAGATTGTGTATAGATCAGTCCATATTTGTCCATATTACACAATAGTCAAAATTATATAACTATGAGTCCATCCTTCAGGACTGCACGCTGGCAGTACAACAGAAGTCCATGTTTCTTAATGGTCATATCCGCAGTGCCACAGACAAGGAGACGGAGACACCTCAGGACGACACTTTGTCTTTTTTATTTATTCAAAGTAACAACTGTACAATTTGATTTTTTTTTTTTAAATGCAAGAAGTAACTTATTTCCACTTTACCAAGCAGATTATTTAGCAGGTATTCAAATGTGTTAGTAGCAATGAGCAATGCAAAGAGGCTGCTTTCCTTATCAAGAATTATTAAAATTATTAAAACTTTTAATGCATTTTATGTAAATAAATTAAAAAAAACAGACAACAAATCAAAATTTCATAACACTTGTTTTATTTTAATCAATTAACAATAAAACAGTGTTTCTTAAATATGCACATGCAATATGGGTTATGGTGAGTTAGCTTTGATGTTCCCAAGTCATTTTGCTCTGATATTTTTTATTTTAAAAGTTAAAAAGCAATTTAATTTTAGTTTATTATTTTAACAATGTCTTTTTTTATGTAGGTCATAGTTCTTTACGAATTACATTACAAGTGCATTACAAATTTTAAAGATATAAATATTTTTTTAACCGAAGCATGTACCGTAAATCATAATGTGCATCTTTAGTAATGATCAATAGAAAAATATTTTATAGCACATATTCAAGTCTAAATTTCTTAGTGGTTTGTTTTTAGAAATAATTTACTAAAAATAATTTTTACATCTATTTTTGTGTAAAGTTCTGAATTAAGTGTGCTGGAAGTTCTAGTTTGAACTATTACATTTAGACATTTAGTCATTTAGCAGCCGCTTTTATTCCAATCGACTTAAAAATGAGAGAACAACACAAGTCAGTATTATAAGGAAGAACCAGCTACACTGTAGCACCAACAACCCTGCGCATAACTCGATCTGGCGTGCTTTTTTTTAATTATTGTTATAGCAGGTGTCTGTGAAAGAGATGGGTTTTAAGAAGTCTCTTGAAAATGTTGAGTGAGTCAGCCTTATGGATATTGTTGGGAATGTCATTCCACCATTTAGCAGTGCTGAATGAAATGGAGTGAGAATTGGCGTCACCAGGCGACATTCATCACTAGAGCATAGTGAATGAGTTGGAGTTTACCTAGTAAAGATGGACTGAAGGTAAGTGGGGGCAGATCCAGTGACTGTCCAGTAGGCCAGAGTGAATGCGAGCAGCTACAGGAAGCCAATGGAGAGAGAGGAGTAATGGATTGCTCTGTGTCTCATTGAACTGCTCTGTGCAGTCTTTATTTTATTTAATACCTAATAATTTAGAACATTTGAAACAAATTATCTCTGTCCATCTACAAACATATTTTTTGTTTAAATATTGTGTGATCTTTGCACAGGCTAATGAGTATGAACGAGAAAAGCGCTCATCGAGCCATGAGGTTAGTAACACAGCTTTCATAAAAAAGAATATAAATTGATTTTGTTTTAATATACTTAATATGGAAAACCTCAGTCATGGGAAAGTTCACTTTGTTAACCACAACAAAAGAACAGTATTGCACCAAATAGTAAAAAAGAAAAATGTTAAAATGTGTTAAATTTAAAAAGCCCCATCTCTAGAGAAATGGAATACTATATAATAACAATTGCTCTTAAATGTAAAAATAATTGCACATAAATAATATATATATTGACCTTCGGATGGCACAGAGCTTACTGAAAAGGTTGCTCACCACTATGTTGTGCTGTTGAGTTACAACCATTTGTTTTCAACAGAAGAAATTATGTAGAATGAACGGAAGTTTATTGGGAATCCTGTCAGGATGATGCATGCACAGGCTTGTTTAATTTAAAATATAAACTTTTAAAGTATAATAGTTATTTAAGTAAGTATTTATTTTGCTGTTAAAATGGGACATGTAAACAAAATTTATTCAACATGTACAATAACAGACTGCAGCAAAAGGTGGAGGGTAGTGGAAAGAAAAATTACGTAAGATATCTTTAGGAAAGATGTGTGAAAATGGTACTTTTTTAACGCAGTAAATTATATCAAGAGGTGATCTGTAAAACCTGTTTATCTCTTTTAATTATTCAAATGAAACCAGCTTTTCTGTTGCATCTAAGTCTAAAGATTTAATAAAGAAGGCAATCTATAAATACAAAACAGTCATTCAAAAATATAAATAAAAATTAAAAGCTGTACATTCCAAAACAAAACGACCATGGTTTGTGTTCGGAAATGTTTCTTGGCATAAATTTCCTTAAAGTAGATAGAGAGCCAAATAAGACAATATTAGCAATTGCAATTTAAAAAAAAAAAAAATGTGTGTATATGTGTAAATTAAGTTAGACGTTTACAGATCTGTGAGTGGAAAGGATATGTGAAACTTTAGGATTAGAAATGTAACATTTGTGTGAACTTTTTTAAGAAGTGAGGACAGGTGTGAGTGTGTGCCATGTTCTTTTTAACAATCATACAAAATATAAAATTCTTTTAAATTCTGAGCTTCACATTCTTGTGTGTAAAAATGTATCATAATCTGAACAAAGATTATTTCTGACGACCTTCTCAAGAGTTTTTATTATTCAGCATTTCGGATAAGGTTATAAAATCATCTTTAAAGGGTTTGCATACTCAGACATCACTTTGGTGAGGTGTTTTGTCAGTTGGATGATGTTTTTTTTTTTTTAACCTTTTATCTTTATTTATTTATTTTTTTAATTTTAGTCTCATCGATATTGCTAAAAAAAAATGAATAAAATATTTATTTAAAAGATATATTCAGTTGAAAATCTTTATTTAGTAGACAGTGGAATGCATTGAGAA
>JAOUQT010342052.1:0-12813 GCA_025769995.1 Xyliphius kryptos | reverse complement strand
ATTGAGAGGCGAATGTGCCAAGACATTTATTAGCTTTTGCTAAATCCTCAACGAGGGTCGGATGCCCATCCAGGATAGAACGTCTCAGACGCTGTTTAGATACACCCAGTACAGGGTGCCAATCCATCGCTGGGTTCACACACACACACACACACACACACACACACACACACCCACACACATACTATAGAGGCAATTTAGAGCAACCAATTTACCTTAATTCCATGTTTTTGGACTGGGAGGGAACATGCTAACCACTAAGCCACCTTATTTAATGGCCGTCATCCAGAAAAATCTGCTAAAATAGTGTTAACTTTTCCACATTAAACTGTATAATCTGCTAAATTTAATTCATCCATCAAACCACCAGCTGCTGGACTCTGTCCTCTATATCACATCAGCCAGTCTTCACTTTACTCCACAGTATATAGTGGTTGTGGCTTTTTGACAGAGTAGCAGCCACAATATAAATCTTTTGAAATCAGGAACTCTTGGTGGCAACTAAAAACTGTTGCATCACCATAAAGGTCAGGTTTTTTACATGCCACGATGTTTCAACACTTCAGTGTCATGCCATGGCACTTGTAGCAAAGCTGGTTTAGCTCCAGGATATTTTATCTTCCTAGTAAGAGCAATCACAGTGAAGTGAGGCAGCTGCAGCTGAGCAGAAAGGGAAAAATCTGTCGTTTGGCATCTCTGAGTAAGAACGTTTCTGCAGCCAGTGTGGGTCTGAGGACTTTATATGAGTGCAAAGTGGATTTTTCCAATATGCTCACAGTGGGTTTGGTTGCAGCCAGTCGATAGAAATAATGTCTGCATGCAGGCTGCGAATGAGCCTTTGCAAAACATGCTCATGCAGAGACATCTGTGAATGTATTGTTGATTATTCATAAGACTGAGCTCCTCTCTCTGGCCTCCTCTGCCTGGTGGTTTTTGGATCCTTCTGTTTTTCTTTCTTTCACTCTGTAGAAGACTGTAAATGTGCATCCTTCATTTAATAAGCTGCATTATTTAAGACCAGTGAAAGATGTGAGAGGCCACACACATGCACTGCTTTCCTGCAGTCCCTCTCTGCTGTACATGTTCAGATAGATTAAGCAGTTTCTACAAACCCCTTGTTTATTCTTTTTTTTTTTTAATTAGCATTCATATCTGCTCATGTTTCTTTTATTTATTAATACTGAGACGATCCCACTTTATAAAATATATATGAGGATTAATAATTCAATGTTTTTGTGCATAATTGAGTAGCACTGTTATGCCACATAAGATCTGCATTTGTAAAGTCAAAGAACACAAAGACTATAAGTATGTATGTACACCGCATAATTGAGCTCCTAAACTCTGGAACATCCTTCCACTTTACGTGAAATAATCTCCTACACTAGATATTTAAAAAAAAAAAAAAAAAAACGTATTTATTTGCTCTGACATTTGAATTCTTTTGTTTAAATAGTTTTAGGTGAACTTGGAATCAACGTTATTATTATGTTTTGCTTCATTTTACTGTACAGCACTTTGACTGACACTTTATAAATAAAGTTGTCTTGTCTGTATGTTATGTGGGTGTGCAGGACCTGACCCCTGGCCCCACGAAGCACCAGAACCTGGTTTGAGACCCATGCCATCACAGTGCTTGACTGGCCAGTCAACCCACCGGATCTAAACCCAATTGAGAATCTATGGGGTATTTTCATGAGGAAAATAAGGGGCACCAGACTCAACAACAAAGAAGAGCTGACACAAGCGCCAATTAAATCTGGGCTTCCATAACTCCCAGGCACTGTGATGGAATGGGCATCAAAGCAGGTCTTGGTGATTCTGGCAACTTGGGTAGGGGCCAGGTCCTGCTTGAGATGCAATATACATCTCTATGCAGATCCTCAGCAAAAGGAATCATGAATTTCTCTTAAACATTCTGGTAGATTGTTGCGGTGACCTTTGATTTACACCTGCATTGGACATTGAGCCCCAAATCATGACTGACTGGATATTTCACACTGGACCTCAAGAAGTTGGGATTCTGTTTCTCACCTCTACTGTTTAGTAGATGATGAGTATGTCACACAATCATGCCCTGCAAAATTTGGACTAATTTATCCACAGTTTATTTTTTTTGTAATTTCCGTTTTCTGTTTTTATAAAAAAAAAAACAATAAAAAAACACTAGTTTTGAGTTTGCTGTTCTTAAGCATTGCTTGATGTGAATCATGCCTCGTACAAAAAAGCTCTCAGAAGACCTACTTTCAAGAATTGTTGACTTGCGTGAAGCTGGAAAGCGTTACAAAAATCTCTCCAAAATGTGTCAACGGTAAAAAATTCAGCACTGTTGCTACTGTTCCTAGGCATCGTCATCCTGTAAAGATGACTGCAAGGGCACAGTGTAGAATGATCAATGAGGTGAGGAAGAATTCTAGAGTTACAGCTAAAGACTTACAGACATCTCTTGCACATTCTAACATTTTTGTTGACAAATCTACATTACGTAGTAGAATGGAGTTCATGGGAGGACATCACGTGGGAAGCCACTTCTGTCAAAAAAAACCCCTTTGCTGCATGTTTGAGGTTTGCAAAAGAACACCTGGATGTTACAAGGCACTACTGGCAAAATATCCTTTGGACAGATGAAACCAAAATTGTTGTTTTGGAAGGAAAACAAATTGCTATTTGGGGTGAAAAATGGAACAGCACAACATCATCAAAACTTTGTCCCAAAGGATGTGGAGTGAAATGTAAATGGAGGCGGCATCATGGTTTGGGCTGCTTTACTGCCTCAGGGCCTGGACGCACTGCCGTCATCAACAAAAAATTAATTCCCATATTTACCAAGACATTTTGCAGGAAAATTTAAGACCATCTTTCCGCCAACTGAAGCTCAACAGAGGCTGGATCATCCAACAGAACAACGACCCTAAACATAGAAGTCAATCAACAACCGAATGGCTTCAACAGAAGAAAATACGCCTTCTGGAGTGGCTCAGTCAGAGTCCTGACCTCAGCCCAATTGAGATGCTGTGGCATGACCTCAAGAGAGCGTTTCACACCAGATATCCCAAAAATATTGCTGAACTGAAAGTTTTGTGAAGAGGAATGGTCCAAAATTCCTCCTATTTATTGTGCAGGTCTGATCTGCAACTACAGGAAACGTTTGGTTGAGGTTATTGCTGCCAAATAAGTTTCAACCAGCTATTAAATCCAAAGGTTTACATACATTTTTACTTACATCATGACTTCGATGAAGCTCAGAACACATTACATGACCAATTTATGCAGAAATCCCAAAGGATATATTCTGTATAGTCTTATTATTACAAATTAACACTATGTTAACACTACAACAAAAGAGGCAAAATCTATCAGAATTTTTAAAACTATAGATGAGAAATTAGAAATTGTTTTGCAGGTTCTGTTCAGACATCATTACACCGACTGCTTTCTCATAAGGACTACAAAAGTGACAAAACGGATGCCAGTGAATTTTGACAGCTTCGTTTACTGTCACAGCTGCAGAGCACAAATCATGAAGATGCAAAGTACTGTCAGCTTCTACCAGAATAACATGGCGACACGTTCCGACAGTCGTGCTTGACTTCTCTTTGAAGTCATTACTTTGCTGGTGAGATTTCTATTCTCCAGCTTGACTATACCTTCGGGAGCCGTACTGTCATCTCAAGCTGTCTTTCTTTGCCGTTACTAATTCATAAATACGTCACAGTGGAAAATGTTTCACAAGTTTTTTTGTGAATTGTTTCGACTCTACTGTCTACGAATCCTCTCTTTAAATAAAGCCCTGATGCCTCGTCTGCTTAGGAATTAGTTTTCAGGTTCAGGTAGATGAATTGTCTTTTAAATGTAACAATCTGTCACTGAAACCTATTTGTTTTTAAGAATTCCCTTTTATTCAGGCAATAGTTTCATATAGATCTATATTGCAAACAGAATCACTTGGTTGTTCCGATAAAGATGATGGGCAAGGATTCATTTCAGTAACTGAAAGGCTTTTAAATTTCGAAGTTTGGCTTTTCCATACGCCGGGAGAGGTCACAGAGTATTTAAAGCTCATACTTAAGTAAAAGTACAAGTTAAATAATGACTTATATTGTTAAATAATGACTGTAAAGTAAAAGTTGAAGTATGAGTGGTTTTTTTTTTTTTTTTTACTTAAGTAAAAGTATTAAAGTGTCTAAAGTAAAAAAGGATAAATATGGTATTTATTTAAAAATCACTTCTAATTACCTTTTTTTAACTGGGCATATTTTTAATCAGTTCTAATCACATGGAAACATGCAGTAAACTGCTTCAGTGTAACATTTCTTACAAGAATCCTATCCAAAATCATGTTAATATCAGAAATATTTTTTTTATTATAATAGGCTCTGATATGTTAACTGAACGTTCTAGTGTGCAATAAAATTAAACAAAGCAGTAATTGAACAATAAAAAACTGAACTCGTATCGTGTATAGAGCAGCTACATGCTGGGACTATATATATCACTAGTCTCTCAGTATAATGCTGCACTAGAGGACACGATTAAAAAAGCAGATTCAATCAATAGTCAGCTAATTATTTAAAAATTGCATAAGGTGTTTAATATTACAATATAAAGCTCACAGAAGGAGGGACAATTTAACCAGCAGGTTGGAGCTCATAAGTTTCGTTTAGAACTACTGTTTTATTTAAGCGACTATACGTGTAAAAGTACACTATGGCAGCAGACTTTAACAAGGTCGCCTGACTGGTCAGAACACCGGCTAAAAATTGCGACAAATAAAATGTAATTAATTATTTACATCTTAGCTCACTTACTTTAATGTGCTTTTTCAAATTTGTCTGTGAATTCTTAAATGCCATGAGCGCTTGCTTTTTTGGCAGACATTAAAAGGCCTTTTATTCGCCAATACGTTTGTTAAGCCAGTGATGTCAAGTTAAAATTGGTCTAAGTTCACTCCGCCCCCCTCCCGACTGCTCATGCCGTCTCCGTTTAACATCCAATATAATTCTGTTTTGGAATAAATAAATGTTGTCAAAATAAAGTAACAAACCTGTTTTGAAAATGTAGTAAGTAGAGGGACAGAAATACTTAAGTAAAGTACAGATACCTAAAAAAAACTACTTAAGAAAAGCAAAAAAGTACATTAATTTCTTCACTTACCACCTCTGCTGGGACACAATGAAGATGAGAGATGGGATGAATCACACACAGTAAAAGAATTTTTTCAGAGACTGCATTTAAATACAAAGTGCTGTCTGGTTGGAGACGAGATAAGGTTTATATCAGCAGAAATACGCTAGGGATAGAGTCTTCAAACAGAAGGAGGAGAGGAAGGCCAGAGAGATGTATAGATGAGGTGAGTCATTGATGATTCTATGTAGCGCCTTCTGATGGCAACAGCTGAAAGAAGACGACGTTTCAAACATATATGCGTTACAAATTTCCATACCTTCATTACGCTCTATCGAACTCTTAAACTCCATACCCAAGTCGCTGATCCATGTGTAATCTGTTATGCCACCTGCATTCTGCTTCAGTGAGTTCATTGAATTCTGCATTTTACGCTATGAGTAGTAAAAACTCATTTTTTGGTGTGTATGAGTCCTAAAGGTTTTTCTTCACACTTGAGTGTGGGCAAAACATAACGAACAAAATGATTCAATGAATCATGTGCAGCACCAATATGCTTCACACTTAGAGATAATGCGATGCAATTGTTTGCACCCTCACTGTTAATGTATTATTTTGTTAATGGCTTTTATCTGCAGGGCTGCAGGAAATGACCTAATAAACTGGATTACTCAAGACATGCGTGTGTGTGTGTGTGCAAGTTTTTGCATTTGTACTAGCATGAATATATTAAGTCAGTGTGTATCCCTGTACACATTCATATGCCTATATGTATTTGTGTGGGTAGACGAATGGTATGATGTGATGGTGAGGGTTGTGCGTATAAGAGTGTGGTGGTTCGAGGATTAGCTCATGGCCAGAGCTGTATATTTCTCTTGTCTAGGTCACATTATACATGATCTGTGGTGAATCATTTGTTATTGGGTTAAGATTTAATGTTGGTTTTTGCCGACGTAAGCCTGTGAGACATTTGCATGCAGAAACCTCACTAATGTTTAACACTGCGAACAACATAGGTGACCGTTTTATAAAAATAAAATCACAGTTTTTGTTTGTTGTAATAAAAACGGCATGCTAATATACACAATCAATTAAAAACGGAACTTTCATACAGGATGTCATACGTCCAGGGTTTTAATTTAGGCCCCACAGGTGTTGCGCAACCTCCCTGCAGCTCTCCTCAGATAATTAGTCACGGGAATTGAATTAATCATAACATTATAATGTCAACACCCCCATTCATCACGGGAGTGCCACCCAAAGCGCAGGCCAAAAATATGTACCTGCTGTCACTACCCTCCACCCCCCACCGCTCTCCAACCACAACCATGATAAATCCTTGTTGTAAAAAACACCGAATTACTATTATGTGTGTTGTTTACGTGAGGCAACGTTTTGATGAATGGAGGAAAATGTGATGAACATGGCAAATTACACAAAGTACTTAAGCTAAATGGATGATTCTTTATATTTATAGCCGTCATACATCACTCATTCACAGAAACCCCCCTCATCACTGTGATCATTCAACTCATGGTGTAGAAGTCTCTGTGGTGTGGTGCAGTGATGTAACATTAGGAAGCTATGTGAGAACTGACACTGTGACCATGTGACTGATTTTTATATATAGTACAGGTATAATTTAGGTGGTGTGTAGTTTATTGTCAATCTTGCAGTGACATTGGTGTGGTGAGGGGGGTTTTGGTGCAGCAGTACTGATGTAGTTTCACATCTGTGACACTTCTGGGAAAGAAATAATGCACCAACCAAATAATAACTGCACAGTGGTGGTATTATTGGGTTTTTGACCATTAGAGAAACAGGTGGATTTTGGTATGTAATTGTAGATTTACAACGTCCATCTATACAATAAGTGGAACTGATAACATGGACAATAGGTGGAGCATAAAAGAGGCGTACTTTGTACTTTGTATATTAACGTACATTTTCACCGCAGAACCTGATGGTGAATTTTTTAAACATCATTAATTGTTCTTGTTTAAAAATGAAAATCCTGGTCAGACACAGAGTACTGAATATGATGTAATGAGAACTACAGAATGACTTGGTGTTTGATAATAATAAAACATATCTCCTTTTCGGTAATGACATGGCAGAAGGTTGTTCTGCATTACAGAGCAGTACATGTTGGAGCTTTAGCAGAAAACAGGAGCTAATCGATTGGAGTAAACCTCCTCTAACTGTAACGGCAAAGCTATCAGTAAACTGCAGCACAATTCAATACAGGATGAAAGAATTTGGATTTGGTTGGCTGGCGGTGAAAAAATTCATTTTCCTGAAGAAAAGGAGACCTGAGGTGTGTTATGAATGAGCAGTCAGTTCCACTGTGTTGGGTTGTTATTTGCATAAAGCGCCATTATATTCAAGAAGGGCACTGTGCCTGGTATGGCAGCAAGATGTAGGGGTTCAGATTCTAATGTCCAGCTGGTATTGTTAATCAGACATTGCAGCTACCATTCTGTTTCTCTCTCTGTAGCTTTTCGTTTGGAGCTACTGGGAACATTTAGAAACAACAGAAGTGAGAATACAAAATCTTTCTATAGCCTGGTTTATACAGTATATTACTTTGTTAGTCAGTATTAATGAGTTTTGTTACTTATATGGCTGTAATATTTCAGTTTTCTGGCAGCCAGGTCTTAATTTAAAAAAAAAGGCAGCACTACACTTATTTGACCTTTAATTTTGTAGCAATATGTTCTATGTGACCCAGACATATCCAAAGGGTATAATAAGAATGCTGATTCAAGCAGAAACGTATACACACGGACACATTTGCTGGTACCCACAATGGTCACAAAAATAACTTTAATTTGACAAAAGAAATAATAAATAAAAATGTTATGTATATAGATGTCTCAGGTTCGATGGGTGCCTTTTCCAAACGGTGTGTTTCAGCTTTTTCCAAAGATGCTCAATAGGATTTAGGTCAGGGCTCATAGAAGGACACTTCAGAATAGTCAAATGTTATTCAAAAAGTCATGTTTTCCTCTTAGACATTCTTGGGGTTTTTTAGCTGTGTGTTTTGGGTCATTATCCTCTTGAAAGACCCATGACCTGCGACTGAGACCAAGTTTTCTGACACTTTGCAACATATTTCTCTATAGAATCCCTTGATAGTCTTGAGATTTCACTGTACCCTGCACAGATTTAAGACAAAGCAGCCGCAGAACATAACAGAGCCTCCTCCATATTTCACAGCAGGGGGCAGTGTTTTTTTCTTGATATGCTTCATTTTTCCATCTGTAAACATTGAGCTGATGTGCCTTGGCAAAAAGTTACATATTTGTCTCATTTTTCGATAGGAAATTCTCCCAGTAAGTGTTACTGTAGTAACAGGAACATAAAGTTGCTCGGAGATGATCTTATAACCTTTACCTTTAATATGCTTGTTTATAATTTTCTTTTTAATCTCCTGTGAAAACACACTGAGACAGCAAAATGAGATCCACATATTCCCGCCGTCCAATTTATTTATATACTAACCAGCATAATGAGTACACTAATACTAAACCCCAATTGCTAGAACAATTAAGTGTTTTCAGTGTACCTACCCATCCTTAGATGTGTCAGGAAACCAGAGCCTCGAAAAAATAACCACAAAGACACAAGAAGGACGTTCAAACTCCACACAGAATGGACCTGTGTCCTTGCCACTGAAAATCGAACCTGTGAACTTTTTGCTGTACTGGCAAATCTTCCCAGTAAGTGATGAACATGACTAGTGCTTTTACTTAGACATTGGCACGATGGAAAAGTGTTAGAAAGGCAACTGGAGGCTCTGAATGCTGAGCGACTGTCGCTGGACACGAAGCGATGACAATTCAATGGACCTTGAGTACAAACCAAAATCAGCAGCAGAAGACGTTAAGGTTATAATTGATGATATGGACAATATAAATGTGTTTAAGTAACATTGGATTTTATGGTTATTCAGGCCATTTAGAGCATTTAATTTACCTTGAATCCATGTTTTTGAGATGTGGGCGGAAACCGGAAAACCCTGAGGAAACTCACGCAGACACGAGAACATGGAAACTCCACCCAGATTGGGATTCGAACCAAGAATCCCCAGCGCTAAGAGACGAATGTGCTAACCATCAAGCTACCATGCCGCTTTTGTGAAATTTATTAATTTGAAATGATTGGGAATGATTTCTTAAAGCATCAATTATTCCATATGCATACATGACTTCTACTTCTCCTTTAAATCTGCTTTCTCTCTCTCTCTCTCTCTCTCTCTCTTTCTCTCTCTCTCTCCGTGTTCCTGTCACCCTGTCTGCCCTTCTTCATATCTGTAATATTATGCCCTGCCTGCTCCCGTTTCCATACAACTACATATTGCCTCCCCCCTCCCCAAAACCACTCTCACCCACCTGCTTCTTTCAACCTCTGTCTCCTTCCTAAACCCCTCCTTTTCCCTCCCCACACTTATTTTGCTCCCTTTCTCCCTCTGTAGTGATTTGAAGCATGAGCTGGAGGAGGAGGGAGCACGCTGTCTGCTGCTGGCCAAACAGCGCGACTTTAATGAGCAGTGCTGCATCCGCTGCTGCGGTCCATTCAGTTTCCTCCTGAAGCCACGGCGTGTGTGTCTCGACTGCCACTACAACATCTGCAAGGCTTGCTGCACCTATAACCAGCGCGAGAGTGGCTACGTCTGCACCTTCTGCCATAAGAACAGGTCAGTAAGATTCTCCACTTGCACACATAGTATTACATCCCAAGCGCCTGGATGCACCTGTATGTGGAGGGTAAAGAATCTGGTCTGGCTCTCCCTCACACACACACACACACACACACACACATACAGCTTGTACATGCAGCTATGATTTCAAGAAAATAGAATCTCAATCTGCTTACAAACCTGAAATTGAAAAAAAAAAAGCACAGATATGTCTGGGGTTCTGTCTGAAACGTGCAGAAATAAACCTACCAATAAAGATGCAGCCTGAAACTGATAACCTTTAGGGTTTTGTTTTCTAGAGGACGTAAATATAAATGGAATATTTTTCATTAAGCCGCTGCACTATTCATGTTCAGTTCTCTGGAGGGCAGAGTGCATTTAACAAAACCTTGTGCAGAACATGGCACACATTTTTAGTTCCACCCAGCTGCTTTCTGATTGTCACCGTGAACATCCAACGATTATAAGGAAAAGAATTCACACATGATTCAGAAATCCCATAAAAACCATTTAGAACCTGAAGAAATGGTGAGGTTGGCGTTATTGTCGGAGTTTCTCCTCCACCCAAATTACCCAGTGCCTGAAAAATGTTCACTTACTGGCCACTTAATTAAGTACATCTTGTTCGTACCAGGTTGGATCTCTCCAGCTTAACGAAGTGCCTTTATTACTTTAAGGCTTTAAATATTCCCGGCTGCATAGCCATGATCTCCTGTTGCATTATGTACCAAGGGGTTGAGATCTGTTGACTGTGGAGGTCTTTGTATGTACAGTTAGAATGCTGTTTAAGATTTATTTATAATTGTGTGTTAGTCCCGACAGCCATATAAAGATACTAAGACATTTGTCATTTTTGTGATTCAAAGGTGTTAAATGGCAGGTACATGGTTTGAAAAACTCCCTGTGACATCATTAAGCCTCTAAGCAATGCCCTCATGATTCCTATAGATTGTTTTTGGGACAGGTCTACCATATAAATGCTATAATAATGCAGTTGGTCATTTATAAGATTCTGTAGGAGGGTCCGCTTAGGGATTTAAGGTATGCTACTACCCCTGCTACCTGTCCTGAATGATGAACATGCATCCGATTAGGCAGGTGAGTGTGTTGCATGTATGTAATGACTGACGAGTGGGTGACTGGACTGGGGATTTCTTTACTGCTGCATCACTTCTGGTTTTTAAAAGCAATAGTACACACAAGTGTAGCACATCCTGTTTATTTTAGGATTTAAGAAAAACTGCTTCTGTGTTCGTGCTGCATATG
This sequence comes from Xyliphius kryptos, assembly GCA_025769995.1. NCBI lineage: Eukaryota > Metazoa > Chordata > Actinopteri > Siluriformes > Aspredinidae > Xyliphius > Xyliphius kryptos. Next base: position 1,721 of record JAOUQT010342052.1, on the reverse strand, counting down.
TAGGATTGAAATAGGAGAATAATACTAGAAAGAAAAAAGTTGAGTTGTTGTGTTGCATCTGCGCATGTAATTCCAGACTTAAATGCATAAAACGTCTGGCTGGTTGCTTACAGGCGGAGGGATCGGCAGGTCAGCACACACCCTTCAGTATCCAGGGGAGTGTAATATTCTTGCACGCACTCAGCAATATATACCGTATATATGCCACCTCTCCAGAGCACAGGCTACACACTGAGGCAAACGTCTGTGCTTTTATCATTTTATCATTGTGGTGTTTCATGCACAATATAAAGAAAGAGAACAGAGAGTTCTGCTGTGAGGATGATGAAGGGACAGAATGAGAGTGGAATTTCAAGTTTATTTATTTAAATAGTATTTTTTACTATAGAACGTAGTCTCAAAGCAACTTCACATTCAAAGCCCGAAACCCTCCAAAGAGCCAGCTGGAAAAACAGCGGCAAGGAAAAACTCCCTGGTAGAAGTTATTGTAGGAGGCTGGATGTGAAAATGGTAGAAAGGATGGAAAAAAGACAAGAAGAATGTTAATGCATTTCTAAATTATATTTTTGTATTGTAATAGTTTTTAAAAGTGATGAATAGACCAGTTTATGGGTCGTCATGACACTTCATGGTACCAGAAATTGCTAAATAATACGTTCAACCCCGTAGTAAGAGCTGTGGGATAATTAAATGTAGCAAACATGCTATATGAGTACTGAGGATGTATGGGACGGGTATGTAATGGACACAAAGCTGGCTTTACACAAACAACCACTGTACATATTCGTTCCTTTCAACATGTACCCTCCCGTTTTCTTCTCCTTGGAGCTGTTTGTCCCATTTCCCCTCTGCCTCTCAACTCAGTTACTGATTTATCACTTTCTTAATGCTGCATCTTCCACCACCATCATCCAATGAGCTCTGTAGCTTTTCTGTGCAAACACACACCACTGACAGCATCTATTTATTAAAGCCTGACTGAGGGTCTGCAGAGGGCGGAGACACATTCTAACCTTCTGCATCTGATTTCCTCAGTGCAGATGCATTTCAACAGTTAGTGGGGGTTAGTTTTGCAGTAAAATTCAAACCCACATTTTGTGACCCAAACTCTGGGGTTCTGTGGATACATTTTTAGTTTAAGAGGTCTGATGTCTTTACAACTCTGCAAAGAGATTGAACGAGCAATTGTTTCTCAAGACCGTTTCTTGAGGCAGATAAGCTTGTCATGATGAATTTTGGTGGTGCTTTTTAAATCGAGCAGGTGGACAATGTCCAAGCACTGGACCGTTAAAGTGAAATATTTTTCTATGAGATAAATAAAAATCCACTCTGTTTGCTGACCCTTTCCCCCAAATACCCCACACCAGACACACATTCACTCCCATATACACACTGCCCACATATACGTACACAGAAAATAAAACACAGTTGATGCACAGTTTAAATGCAGTACCACATTTATATTTCAGTATGTACTCATTTTCTAAGTCGCATATCTTAATTAGTCGGAAGGCTTCCTGGAGCCTATCCCAATGGAAAAAGACAGGTCGTTAGAATATTACAGGGCAGACAGACATCATAATCATTATCATTAGTTTACTTTCTAGCATGTTTGTTTCTGTTTCATCGGTTCACATCGTTCATTCATTCATTCATTATCTTCCGCTTATTCCTTTATGAGGGTTGCGAGGGGGTTCCCCATGCCCATCCAGGAGAGAACG
>JAOUQT010342042.1:0-12813 GCA_025769995.1 Xyliphius kryptos | reverse complement strand
CTTTTAAATAAATATTTTATTAATTTAGATCTAGGATGTGTTCTTTTAGTGTTCCCTTTATTTTTTTGAGCAGTATATATATAGAAATGAGTAATAATGCAAGGGCGGTATTGTGTTTATACCTCTTTGGTAAGTGGGAGAAAATATTTGGTGTATTGTAAATTGTTGTACCTGCTTTCAATATTGAATCGTAGGTCATGAGTGTCTTACTATCTCTGATCGACTACTGCAGTGCACTGTTTGGTGGTGTTCTATCTTTCATGATCAAACCTCTGTTCGGCATCCTTTACAGCTCGTCTGGTGTAAAACCAACAAATCCATGTTCCTTCACTAATTATTTCAACTTGTTCACTTTCACAGCACTGTTAAATGATGTCTTATTTTATACTGTTTTGTCTGATTGTTTATTGCTATTATTTACTGTCTTATATATTTGATTGATTATGTTCATTTATCGTATTTTGTTATTCTAGAGCTCCTATTTTTGCCGTTTTCTTAAGCGTGACAGCAAGGAAGAGCACCCCTCTTCTCAATGACTCAGCTGACGTGAGGAAAATTCTAAGCAGGCTTAACTCTCTGAAGGCAGCTGGACCAAACATACCTGGTAGCATGCTCAAGGAAGAGCACCAGCTGACAAATGTCTTTAGCGACATCTTCAACACTTCAACAACCTCCTCGAACTGTGCCACATTTCCAACATGTCTCAATCAACATCATTCCCATGCCGAAGAACTTTCCAGTGTTCTGCCTCAAGTGTCTTGCGACTGTCGTCTTTTTGCACTTACACCCATCATCACGAAGAGATTTGACATGCATGTCATAAAGCACATTAAGTCCCTGCTGCATCCTTTATTAGATCGTCTGCAGTTTGTGTACTGTCCCAACTGCTCGATAATGCCATATCCACCACCCTTCACCTGGCACACACTCACCTGGACAATAAGGACACTTATGTTTAAATGCTGTTCATAGACTTTAGTAAATCATTCAGCACAATAATTCCTCCAGATCGTAAAGCTGAACCTACTGAGCCTGAAGACTTCTCTAACACTTCTAACTGGATCCTGGACTTTCTGACTGGGAGCAGTCAAACCTGATCAGACGCAACATGTTAAACATTGGAGCCCTTAGAGTCCACTGCTGTTCACCCTGCTTACTCACGGCTGGCAGAAATGCACAGCTTGAATCACATTATCAACTTTATCATATTGGCAGGAATTATGTGTCGACATACAGAGAGAAAGTTTAATGGTGAACAGACTGGTGCAGAACCAACACCCTGTCTCTGAACATGGACAAGACCAAAGAGATGGCTGTTGACTTCGATAGGATAGTGTGATCACTCTTCACTGAACATTGACAGCTCTGCTGTAAAGATCATCAAGAGCACCAAGTTTATCTGAATTAATCTGTCAGAGGGTCTCAACTGGTCCCTTAACACCAAAACCATCGCCAAGGAGGCTTAGCGTTCTCTTCTTTCACCTCACATCCTAACTACATTGTACAGAGGAACCATCAAGGGCATTCTGAGCAACTTTATCACTGCCTGGTTTGGAAACTGCACGGTATTGGATCGTAAGTCTTTGCAATGGGTAGTGAGGACGGCTGAGAAAATCATTGGTGTCTCTTTCCTCTATATCAGAGACACCACATGCTAAATCCACAAAGCAGCCACAATTGTGCATGATCTCTTTCTCTCTCTCTCTGATAAAGGTCCTGTACAGTGACATTGAGAGTGTACTGAAGGTTAACGGTGGTTTATGTGCTCCTTTCAAGGTACAGCGCGGTGTGAGACTCTCTTTCTATTGAACCCTTGCTCTGTGTTTTGAGAAACCAAATCTCTGGTCTTAACATACCATAAACTAATACTACAGTGCGTGTGTCAGCATATGCAGATGATCTCGTGGTGTTTCTGACCTCACAAAATGATGTTAACAACTTAACTACTGTTTTAAATGACTTTGGTGTTTTGTCCTCTGCTAAAGTGAACTGGGCCAAAAGTGAGGCAGTATTAATTGGGGACTACAATGCTGAGAGCCTTGCACTTCCTGATAAACTGTCATGGAGAACTGGAGGGTTTAAGTATCTTGGGGTGTACATGGAGGACAGCAACTGTGTAAAAAGGAACTGGGATACTACCATAACTAAAGTGAAAGAATGTCTTGATAAGTGGCTGGTACCTCAGATGTCATATCGGGGACGAGTTCTGGTCCATGTTTAGATCCCCCTCCTAATCTTCTAGCTAAGATACAGGCTATGCTAGTGAGCTTCTTCTGGGACCGGCTGCACTGGATTCTTCAGGCTGTCCTCTACCTGCCGAGGGAAGAGGGAGGACAAGGGCTGGTTCACCTGGCCAGCAGAACTGCTGCCTTCAGACTACAGTATTTGCAAAGACTTATCTTTGGCCCCAAGGACCTTGTATGGAGATCTTTGGCATGCAGGATTCTACACACTGTGAATGGACTGGGCCTAGACAGAACCTTGTTCCTCATGAACCACAACGCCTTGAACATTACCAACTTGCCTGTTTTCTTTCGTGGACTTTTTAAGATCTTAGGTTTTTTTAAATTGACTATGAAAAGCGACCTGCCTGAGCACTGGCTCTTAGAGGAACCCCTAGTGTTTGGTTCCTGACTGGACGTCAAACCCTCCCCCTCGCTGCACAGAACGCTGATCTTCGCCAACATCTACACACTACGTCATCTTCTAAATGTCGCTGGACCTGGTCTGGATCGGGCTGAACACCTGGCTGCATGGAAGGCAGTCAAGTCGTTAAGTTGCTCAACTACTTCAGCAGTGGAGGTCAGCACTCACCTTGACAGAGAAGACACTACTTCGAGATCGTGCAACAGGAGAGATAAATCCAGCTGAGGAACCACATTTTTTCAAACACCAGAATCTCCCCTAAAATGGACGACTGTCAGGGGCCCTTGCTGGGCAACAACAAAGAAATATACATGGACCTGGGTTCAACCAACGGGAAACTACTCTACAGAGCTAGTGTTTTAGTTCTCAAACAAATAAAAAAAACTTGAAAACATGACAGACAGACCTTGGGCGTTGATCGCGAAACTAGACCAGAGTGGAGGGCACTGTATTAACCACCGTTAAGTAAACAGGGAGGGAACCTCCAGTGGTGGATTCTTCATGGTATTATTGCAGTAAATGCCTTTGTTTCTGTCCTTTCTGTCACCACAGAGAAACCGTTTCACACGTTTCTGAAATGTTTCAGACTGAGTCAGTTATTTGTCATTTTAAGTTCGGTTTTACTTTCTCTTAATGTCATTTTCACACCACAAGTTTTTATCCATGGATTTAAGTATGTCAAAAAATAGAAGTTCAAGTGTCAACTGGTGAACTTTCTTCTAGGACAAAGCAAGTGGCCATGTACATCACCTTTAGAAGGGGAGATACTCTAACCCCTGTGATCCTTTGTTTCGTGTTCCCGAGGCTTCAGTTCGGAAGAGGATCTTTTACTTTGTCAAGCTTTACTATTTTTGTCAATCATTAAACCGTCAGTGTTGACTGTGATGTCTGTGTACTTGAATTCTCTCTTGCATTCTCACCGAGCCAATGACAGAGCGACAGATCGGTCTTTGTAATTTTGTTTTGTTATATAAATGGCCATACATTAATAAGCAATAATTAGCCACTATTTTTACAGGTTAAAACAACTAAAATAAAACAATAAAATGAAACAGGACATTTCATATACCTGAAGAAAATCGTAACAACAGTCAAATAGTTAAATGTTGTTTTATATCCAGCCTCCATTACATAGTTTATTGGGCAGGTAAACACGGGTAAGGAAATGAGGTGCTATAGACACAAGGGATTGAATTTCAGCCTTCTGCTTCCATTGCACCATGAGAGCCATCTGAGAGATACACATGTACATAAAATTATGGTTTAACAGGAATTACAAGTGTGTAACATATAAGTCTTGGGTCACATGCTTTACCTCTTTTTCTAATGGAGATTTGCAAGAAACATAAGGTCTTTTCCTGAGACTGTTCATCTTCCTTTCATCTGAGTTTGTAAATGGAATCATTGCATCACCTGGCACTCCAAATCTATACAGCAGAGATTTATGTATTAATCTATTGCAAGTACACTCAATTGTTTGATGAAATAAAATACAAATAAATAAAAAAACATAATTACATAATTTGCATATAAAGATAATATATTAAACAGATTTTAAAAAAAGTAATCATAAGAATAGGTATGGTTGACATTCATGATGAAAGATTCATAATCAGACATACAGTGGTAGGAGTAGAAAGTTATTTAAACTTAATTTGACTGCCATTAGCATAAAAAACAAACCTTTTAATGTCTGACGGCAAGAGACCCAACCACATCATGGAGGAAACAGTCAGACTTTCTGCTTCAAATGCCATCGACTAAAAACAACAAAAAGTTTTATTTAATTGCAAAATACAAATTATTTATTAAAAGACTTAGAAACTTCAGGCTCAAATTTTTTTTAAAATGACAAAATATACAGTTGCACAAGAAAACGTGTACTTTAAGATCACCATAAGCTGCAGTAGATATGTGGTCAAATCTTTTTTTGATGATGTGGTGAGGTCATGTAGCCTGCCTCATCCCCAATGCTGTGAAGGCAACGGGTTGAGTATGAATGTGATGATTTATGATGCATTTATTCTACCGGTCTTGTGTGTAAATGTTTGTAAGTGTATGCAGTTGTATGTGAGTGTCTTTAAATGTATGGAATTGTGGGCAGTTATTTGTGAGTTTATGCAATGCATGCATAGGGGACAATGGCGAATAGGTGTTATTGCAAGTATCCAGGTAGCTGTACCAGCGCTGATTGTGTTAAAAATTGTTTTTCTGAAGTTTCTCCGGCTAATTTTACAAGGTGAACCCGTTTTTTACAAAGAGGCGAGCTTTAAACCATTGGCAATGTTTCAAATGGTGGCAGCGTAAAAGTCTGAGACTAAAAACACACCAGTGTGTAGTTCAAGACAAGCTCGTTATTAAAAGATGGCTCCAAAGAAACTCCTGGTAATGCACAGCTCACAGCAACATGAAAACGCAGCTGAAGAAATGGAAGGGGAGAACTGAGCTGGTGAGCCTACTTCAGAAGTTGGGCAGAAGGAGGACCATTACCAGAACACCTTGCCAGATCTGACACATCTCAGTGGGAACAAAAAAAAACTTTAGAAAGTGATTATACCTAATCTTTTCAGCAAGGAACCTCGGCAGAACAAATGCCACACAGCATGACATCCGTCTGCTAAAGCCAGTGCCATTCAGACAGACGAGCTGTAGAGTTCCAGCAACCTTGTCCCTGACTTAAAGAGAGATGTGGAGACTTCATCAAAATGCAATCTTGCAAAGGGCTCAGTGGGTTATCTGGGCTATGTCCTAGGTGTCGGGATAATAGTTAGATAATAGGCCCACAAGTTGGCAGGGTAGTAGCTGCCAGGAAAAACTCCAGCACCAACAACAAAAAGACGGGTGAGGTTTTTCTAGGGCTAGTGGGCTGTTACATGTGGTTCATTCCAAACTTCTCCTGTAGCATAGCAGCCCTAACGAACTTGATTAAAAAGGACATGCCCCAACGCTTAACGTAGACAGCAGACTGTAAAACTTTCAATGATTATAAAGAGAGCTTAAAGCTCATGACCTGTTTTGTGTAGTCCAAACTGATGCATCAGGATGTAAATTAGGATTGTTGTTGCTTCATTAAGAAGCCGATAACTTAAAACCAGTCCTGTACATGAGTAGAAAGCTTTTCTTACATAAAATATACTATTCAACAGTTTTGCTCTGCTGCTAATTTAGCAACTCGTTTTAAGTTGGTGGTTTCGCTGGGAACGTTACGTGCACCTCAATAATCCGTGCTATTTAAGAAACGCTAAACCGCTGACGCGACAGCGAAAGTGACAGGCCTCTCGTGTTCAGCCATCTGGCTATAATAAAAATAGCCTGATCGAGTAATGCGCAAGGTTAATAAAGCAGCAGTTTAGCTACTTTTTCCTAAAACTACTGACTTGTGTTGTTATCTCATTCGTAAGTCGCTTTGGATAAAACCGTCTGCTAAATGACTAAATGTAAATGTATTACTTGGTCGTTGGCATGAAGGGAAAAGTGTATATTTTCCAGGGGACACAATTTTATCCAACAGCAAACCTGGAAAAACCACTGAGTGCTCTTAGGTAAAGGATCCAAGTCCATGGATGTCAAGACGCCCACTTGAGAGAGGACAGAGTCCAACAATGAGCACTCTTGAGAAGAGATTTAATACAACAGTGATTCGGGAGGAACGTTTCCATGAAGCATAGTTAAGGTTATGGATGAGCTGCCTGTTATCCGTGCTGAAGGAAAATCCTCATTGGGTAACAATTAAAACTCGTGATTATCCGCGCTCATGTTTTTACGATCTGTGATTGGCCTGTCACACAGAGCGCCCGCCCCTCCGGCTCTGCACTTTGCAGCGGGACTGATCTCACGCTGCTCTCTTCAATCAATGCTTCTTAGTTTTTTCAGCTCACCTCTGTTTTGATTTGTGTGAAAGTTACTTGGTGAACTTTTTGCATAACATACGTGGTGCATTTGACAAGACAGAACTGAAATCGGCTCGTGTCGTGTCGGTCACTTCCTCACCTCTGGTAGATGTTTTCTTTTCTTCTTTTTTTTCATTTTTCTGTTTTGTCTAAGTTTGGCTGGTGGCGAAAGTTGATTGAATTGAATCTCAAAATAGTTTTCAAATAAACAATACATACAGCAACTTCTGACCAATCCAAATCAATTATAGACTTAAAATAAATACCGCTTTAAGCCCCGCCCACTTCATGTTAAACAACAATAATAATAATTTTGGGTTATGTCACGCCCACTTTCGGATTAGGCCCCGCCCATTCAGAGTACAGATACGGATACAGATACCTTAGATGGCTGAACAGATACAGATATCACTGTACTCGCTCATCCCTAGTTAAGGTGTATCTATGATGAAAATTACAGATGTATCTTTCATCTGCATAAGTAGGAGATCTTGCACAATTAGTGGCTGACTAAATACTTTTTGGCCCCACTGTAAGTAGGGTTCTGGACCATGTGTTCCAGCCTAGTTTGTCTTATTGTTTGCATTAAATTAAAAACTACAGAAAGCAGGCTTACGATTGATCCATATTTGTAGATGAACATAATTTCAATTCCTTTGTGGGATCAAAGGTGGACCAGAGGTTTCAAATGTTATAATATGAAAAGAAAGAGAAAAACAATTAGACATTAAAATAAATTACATATGCTTACATGTATATTTGATCTGTATAGGTCTTTATCAATGATGAATATTAGCATACCATATGGATCTGCATCTACCAGTGCAAAAACAGGGATGTGCAATGTGTCCCATAGTTTTCTCACCATTAATCTGGTGTCAACATCTGGAACTCCTTTTCCCTAACAAGGACAAATAGAAAGTCTTATAAAAATGAAAAGGAAGGAAAAATGACATAATTTACATTAATAAACAGTGATACTTATTATTTACAAACTGTATTTCAAGACAATTTGAAACAAAAAATGCAATAAAAGCTAAACACTGCAATTTTACTTGACCCTTATATAACAGATTAACTTAAACAGAGATAACCTCACACTTTGGAACAATACTGTAGTTACATAACTAATGTTAATACTATTTTAAGAAATTAAGTGTAATGCATGTTTAAAGTGATGTATTGTTCCAACCCCTCTAAATGATATCCACGGCATCGAAAAATAGAGTCGAAGTCTAATTTAAATGAGAGAAATTTATAATTTATCAACAGTTATCATTTCTTGAACTATAGATCATTTTGATGACAGTGATATAATTTCCGGTGGCACGGTGGCTTAGTGGTTAGCACGTTTGCCTCTCAGCGCTGGGAATTCCCGGTTCGAATTCCCGGTTCCGGAATTACCTATTTTATAATAACCATTATATCACTGGGGAGACACAGTGGCTTAGTGATTAGCACATTCGCCTCTCAGCGCTGGGGATTCCTGGTTCAAATCAAGATCTGGGTGGAGTTTCCATGTTCTCCCCGTGTCTGCGTGGGTCTCCTCCAGGTTGTCCGGTTTCGTCCCACATTCCAAAAACATGAACTACAGGTAAATTGAATGCTTTAAATTGCCCTGTATAGTGTATGTTTGTGTGTGTGGCTGTTTGAGTGAGTGTGTGCCCAGCGATGGATTGGCACCCTGTCCTGGGTGTATCTGCCCAGCGCTGGGCAGATACACCCAGGAGAGGGCGCCAATCCATTGCTGGGTACACACTCACACATGCGTAATTGACAACATTATTTTCCCAATGTTTTTTATAAATTGCGTTCTGTAATTTGGCCCCTAGATGGCAATTTTTAGTTGTTCATATAATCAGACTAGAACATCTCATGGAAAACCAGTTTATTAACGATTTTGCTTTTAACACCCATTTATCAAACAAACATTGTTTTTATTATATTGTGTCTGGGAGTTTTTCAGAAACACCTTTGACCTGGCTCGTCAAGGATGCCCGTGTGGTGAGGTGCTCCGTGAGTTGAAACAAGGTACGCATCCGGTGTCCGAGTACATATTGAGGTTTGGGACCCTTGCAGCTTGTTCATGCTGGAATGACCCGGTCCTTATTACTGCATTCAGGGCATGGCTGTGCCCGGAAATTCGCAGGAACCTGGCCTGCACTGGTGTCACTAGAGATTTTAAATACCACTGCCGGCAATTAGGACCAACTACACACCAGTCACTCGGCACAAGAACTCCCCGAGCCCTTATTTCAGGGGCAGGCTGACCCCCCTGACACCCCCATGATGCTGGACACCTTTGACTTGTGGCCGCGCTCACGTAAACGTTCTTCCCGTTCTGGACTCGACCAGCGTACGAAGTTTCCTGCACTTCCGGCGGTAAGCACCACTTGGAGGAGTGTAGCTAGACCATGGCGTTTGTCACCATCCAGAGAGTGGAACACATAACGGCTGTTTTGCTTGACTGTGGCAGAGGGGAAATTTATGGATGTTGATTTAGCACATCAGTGAAGGGTAACCTGTTATCCTTTGCGTAAGGGTTTACCAGTTCATGGGGTGAATGGCCGGTCTATTGATCAGGGAGTAGTGACACACCACAGTGAGCCTTTGATTCTACAGATAAGTGCTCTTCATGTTGAAGTAATTGTGTTTTTTTCTGATTCCCTCTCCTAGCTCTCCTAGGCTTGCCCTGGTTGCAGCGGCATGACCCCATCATTTCCTGGTCTGAGTGTGGGATTCTCTGCTGGTCCAAATTTTGCAGTTCGCACTGTCTTTCTAAAGGCGTTATCAAGGTAAGTAGATTGGATCTCTTGAAACCCACTGCGTCAGACAAATTGCCATCCGGGGTTCCGGTGGAATTTAGTGATTTGCTGAAGGTTTTTTCAGACGGACAGGCTACGCGTTTGCACTTCCCCCCATCGGGGGGATGGAATGCCATGCTCCCCAGGGTCAGTCCCTACCCGCTCTCTGTGGCAGAGAGCCGGGCCATGTGGAAGTATATCACTGAGGTCCTTAGTTTGGGCATAATTCGTCCCTCCAAATCACCGGTTAGACCCCTCTAATGCACCTGCCGTATTCCAGGCTTTCATGAATGACGTTCTGCATGATTTTTTGGAGATATTCGTCCTCGTGTACATTGATGTACTCCTGCGACGTCACATCTCATCGCAAACACGTTCGAATGGTACTAGAGCGGTTATTGGCCAACAATTTGTTTGTTAAGCCCGAAAAATGTGAATTCTTTTGCAAGTAGGTTTCATTCTTGGGCTTTGATATCACCACTGAGGGCATTGGGATGGATACTAGGAAGATGCGTGCGATTTTAGACTGGCCGGTACCTAGGACCATTTGCGAGGTTCAACGCTTCCTCGGTTTTGAGAATTTCTATAGGAAATTCATTCACTCATTTAGCTCCATCGCCCTGCCCATCACTTCGTTACTCAGAGGTAAGCTATGCAGCCTGACTTGGACTCCGGAGGCAGATCGTGCATTTGCAGCCCTCAACCGCTGTTTTTCGTCTGCTCCCCGACCCAGACAAACCTTTCGTTGTGGAGGTCGATGCTTCCTCAAAAGGTGTGGGGGCAGTGTTGTCGCAGGGCATGGATAATAATGCACCCTCCCGGTGGCGTTTTTCTCCCGTAAATTGTCTGCGGCAGAGCGCAATTACACCATGGGGGATCGGGAATTATTGGCTGTTAAACTGGCATTGGAGGAGTGGAGACATTGGTTGATGGGTACTGTGACTCTTTTTCTGGTCCTCACCGAACACAAAAATCTGCAATACATGGAAAGTGCTTGTCGGCTGAATGCACGGCAAGCTCGCTGGGCTTTGTTTTTTAACAGCTTTAATTTCAAGATTTCCTTTAGACCCGGTAGCATTAACACGCCTGCGGACGCGCTGTCCAGGATTCATGGGGACGTGTCATCTTACCCCGAGCGGCTCTGCCCCGTACTCCCACCCACGTGCTTTATAAACGCTGTGCAATGGAATATAGATAAGGAGATTCGCAGGGCGTTGCAGACCTTATCTCGCTCCAATCACTGTCCCACTGGGTTAATTTATGGGCCCCCCGCGCTTCGGGGACGTCTTATCACGTGGGCACATACGTCAGTGTGTTCTGGGCATCCCGGAGTTTCATGCACCACCCAAATTATTCACAAGCAATATTGGTGGGAATCGCTTAATAAGGACGTGCAACAATTTGTTTCATCCTGTTCCACTTGTGCGGCATGTAAAACCACAAAATTTTTGCCCGCTGGGAAACTGGTTCCGCTGCCCAGTCCATCTCGTCCCCGGTCTCACATGGCAGTGGACTTTGTCACTAATCTGCCCCCCTCTGAGGGCTTTAACACTATCCTCACTGTCAGCAATCGGTTCTCGAGAGCGGTCAAACTTATATTTCTCACAGCAGAATTACTGTTTCGGAACTTTTTCACGCTCTTTGGCCTACCAGAGGAAATCCTCTTGGATCGCAGCCCACAATTCACAGCGACCGTTTTTAGAGAACCTGGGTTCTGCAGTTAGTCTTTTCTCTGGGCAGCACCCTGAGACCAATGTGTTGTGTTTTCAGCCGCCGTTCGCACCCTGGGACCCCGAGCTCACACCGGCTCCAGCTGTGGCCAATTGGTTTCGCAGGAGTGAGGAAATTTGGATGCAGGTGCATCTGCCCATTGACCTGCATTGCCGCACAGGGACCCGTAAACTACTGCCCAAAAATGTGGTTACATTTCGCCTCCTCAAGCGCATTAACGAGCTCGTCTTGATCTGCCACCCTCCTTAAGAATTCACCCAGTTTTCTACACCTCCCTCCTGGAACCTTTTGTGTCAGGACCTTTGGAGGAGGGGTGGGCAGAATCCCCCTACACCGGTAATACCCCGAGCATTTATAAGGTGGCGGCAATGCTCGATTCTAAGTGGATAGGGTTTAACATTCACTATCTTGTGGGCTGGGAGGATTTCACCGTCACCGGCGTTCTGATTGACATGGCTACTTATATCCCGCGCTGCACTTCGTCGTTGCGTTTGATCATCGTTGTGCCGCACTACGATTACCAGTGTTTGTACGTAATCCCTGCCGATCGTGGAGCAGTGTTTTGCCTTTTGCATCCCCTCTGTGGATATTTGTTCCTTTTCAGCCGTTGGTTTTCGTTTGCTAATATTTTTGGCCTATCGACGGATGCATAATAAACTGTTTTTGTGACCGTGGAACGGAGTTACTTTTTTCATTACACATACAAGCATGACAAAACTATAGTACATATCCTTGCATACATTTTTCTCTATCTTACACTCCAGCACTGTAAGTACTTACAGTAATCATGATGCATCCACCACTGTGTCTGGTGCAAAATTCATCATCCAGAAGTCTTTGAAATGTTGCAGCTTTTTCTATGACTAAAACGCATTTAGCAGATGACACAATTTCGTTGTAGTGTTAAAGAAAACATTTGTGACACAAATTCCAATTTTTAAAATTAATTTCAAATTAATCAAGCATTATAACCATTTATCAAAGAACAAAAAAATCACTTGCGTTACATTCACATTACATGCACAGGTCTATTTTTACCTACATTTACCTCTCTGGTCATTTTTATTAATTTTATTGTTTGTTTAGCTTATGTTCAGTTAATTGCTTATGTATGCTAAGTAGCCCAATTTAAATTTCGGTCACATTTTTTTTGTCCTCTATATTTTATTTCACGTGTAATTTTTAGATTAGCTTATTCAGCTCAGTTCAGCTCTGGTCAATTCCGGTCACATTTCAACATGTTATTGCAGTTCGTATGTTTTGTGGCATTTTGTGTTTCATTTTTTATTTCAATGCCACTTTGTTTTTAGACTGGCACCCAATCAGTGCTCTCTTTTGTATTGGGAGGGCTGCCAAGATTCAGTTTTCTGTACATTTGTGGATATCGTAGTGAGCCTGGTCTTACAATGGTTTTGTCCCATTACTGTTGCTAATAATTATTTTTTTCTTTGTTCTTTGCAGGGTTGTAGTGATATTGATGCTTTTGTTAATAAAGATCTTTTTATGCTTCACTCTACTGAGTCTCTCTCTGTCTAAAGCAGTGCTTAAGATATATCGCCTCATGTTATACATACACTCCTGATCAAAATTTTCAGATCATTTAAAAAATGCAAAAATGTGCATTTTGCACAGGTTCGAAGTAGAGCTTCACAATGCTTTGAAATTAAGGCCATCACTGGTGCTGACTGCAGCCAACAACCATCACACGGCATTTGCAAGGGAAGGGATTCAGAAACAAAAAC
>JAOUQT010342023.1:515-12815 GCA_025769995.1 Xyliphius kryptos | reverse complement strand
AGAGTGAGGTGGAAAAGACTGACACGCTGTGGCAACCCCTGATAAAAGGGAGAGGCCGAAAGAAGAAGAAGAAGTTGATTTAAATTCTAACATTTTATAACTCCCAGAAAAGTATTAGTTAACGTTTATATTACACACCCCTGTTCAAATGTGATGTAAAAAATTACAGCATTTTTTTTACATGCTTTGGGGGCATTTCTTTTCAGCTGGAACTGGGGCTTTATTAAGGGTGGACAGAATTATGAATAGTTCCAAATACCAGTCAGTGTTGGCATAATACCATCGGCCTTCTGTTAAAAAGCTAAGGACGAAGAGGAACTTCATCTTTCAGCACGACAATGACCCAAAGCACACATCTAAATTACCAAAAGAATGGCTTCACCGGAATAAAATTAAGGCTTTGGAATGGCCCAGCCAGAGTCTAGACCTAAATCCCATAGAACATCTGTGGATTGATCCGAAGAGGGCTGTGCACAGGAGATGCCCTCGCAATCTGTCAAATTTGGAGTGATTTTACAAATAAGAGTGGGCAAATATTGCCACATCAAAATGTGCCATGCTGATAGGCTTGTATCCAAAAAGATACAAGTGCTGTAATAAAAGCCAAAGGTGCTGCAACAAAGTATTAGTTTAAGGGTTATTGTATGTTTTTTATTTTATATTTTTGGCTTCAAAGGTTGTAGTTTGTTTTTTTAATTGCATGGTACAGGTTATAGGTCACAGTAAAGAAGGACAAAGTTGTAAAAAAGTTGTCCTGCTGTATTTTTTTTACATCACAAAAAACTGCCATTTGAACAGGGGTGTGTAGACTTTTTATATCCATTGTAATTTTTATAATTAATGATGAATTGTCCTTTGCTCCTCAAATTTATCAGCTGTTAGTAAAATTAAAACTTAGTTTGGGTTTTTGTTGTAGAATAAAAAGACTTGTTGTTTCAAATTATGTCCATCTTGGATGCTAATGTACATTATATATAAAAATATTCGCTCACCTATCCAAATTATCCAAAATGACCTGCCTGGTAAAAAAAGGTTTAAAATAAAAAAAAATAGCTGAGAAATGATCAATTATCAGTGAGAAACTGCAAGTTTTGGAAAATTATGATTTTCTGCCAATGAGAAGAAAATCAGTTTTATCATTATTTAATTTAAATAGATTTGAACAACAATATTTTATTTCTACCAGTCAGTAAAGCAGGAGGGTGGAAGGTTTGAGGTATGTTTGCAGTGTCGTCTACAAAACAGTGTGGAGTTGTTTTGCTACTATTTTCTCTAGAATTCTAGAAATAAAAGGTAAATTAAAAAGTGGTTGAAAATGATTGAAATCTGTAAAATCCGCACCAGGTTTTTTCAAGATCTGAGTAACTCAGAAATTAGAGGAACCAAATGGAAACAGAAATTGAGATAAGAGTGATCACAATTTATCCATTAAAGCTTTATCAATTAACAGAGACAACATCTTATAAATGTTTTTAATTTAATTGATTTTCTGTAAATGTCATAATTTAATGTGTTTCTAATGCCATTTCTTGGCCAGAACTCCCATAAAAATTAGATTTTTAATCTCAACGAGATTTTCCTAGTTAAACAATGGTTAAATAAATAAGTGTTCCAACATTTCGGAAAATTGGCTTTGCACTTTAAAGAAT
Organism: Xyliphius kryptos; assembly: GCA_025769995.1. NCBI lineage: Eukaryota > Metazoa > Chordata > Actinopteri > Siluriformes > Aspredinidae > Xyliphius > Xyliphius kryptos. Next base: position 11,166 of record JAOUQT010342023.1, on the reverse strand, counting down.
AGTATTTTTTACAAATTGACACTATATAGTAAATGTGAAAGTCTACCTGTTTCTCAAGCTGTGGCTGCGCCAAAAGCTCAGGAATAAAGTCCAAACAGATGTGCATGGAAGGAATGCCAGCTACTGTCAGAGGAAGCAAAGTCTGAGGGTAACCCTGCAAAACAACCCAAAAAACTTTATTATTAGGCAAACATAACTTTGACTGAATATAAGAATTAGTTAAGTCAATAAACATCACAAAAGCTGTAAGTCACTGTCTAAAACCGACCAAAAACTCAAATTTGCAAAAGAACTAATAAAGCAAACTGTCATAAATAATGCAGCACTGACCAGAGTTTGGGTTTGTTTGCAAATTTTACTAATTTTGAATTCGTTGTTGCAAAATACTCTTTCTTTGCCTTAGTAATGTAAATCAGTTGCATTTAAAGTAAGCCGATCTGCACTGTCAAGGACCATTTAATGATTTCAAAACTACAATAGAAATGAATGGAAAAAGGTTCCTAAAAAGCCATGTCCCCTTGATGAAAGTCTAAAAGATGACACTGATTAAAAAGAAATTGTAGATTTATGAGGATTTGTTCAACTTTTGTAAAAACTCTCAGATTCACTGCCATGTTAATTTGAGCAAACCAGATTTGCTTTTTTTAGTTGTTTTTAACCTGTCATAAATCTTTATATAAATAATTTTTTACATCAAAGCAACCTGCAAAGGGTCCTCTCTGCTATCATACTTTCGGCTAATTGACAGTTTTTAAGATTTCTGAGTTATAGCCGTTTGTTCTGAGGATGCATTTACAACTTTCTCAGTCATTTCTCAGTCAAGGATTTTCCCCTCTCTCTCTCACAAACACACCCCAATGCAGGCACACAGACACACACACAAACATGTTGGTATTACTATAGTTGTGCAGACAAGCGATAGACTTCATTATAATTATAATGTATTGCCAATGTTGCTATTAATGCTAATAGCTAATGCTAACTGCTAATGCTGACTGCTAAAGCTAATTGCTAGTGCTGAAATCTAATGCTAACATCTATGGCAATGGTAACTGCTTATGCTAACTTCTAATAGTAATAACTGCTAGCTTATGCTAATTGCTTGTTACTGTTAATGCTAATTGCTAATACTAACTGCTAATGCAAACGGCTAATGCTAACATTTATCACAATGCTAATTGTTCATTTCTGTTAGCTAATGCTAATTGCAAATGTTGGTGTTGAAGATAAGTGCTAATCCTAATGGCTACTGCTAATTGCTAATGCTACAAGCTCATTTTAATGTCTGCTTTCTAATGATAATGTTAATTCTATCTGCTCATAATAATTGCTAATAATAACAATTATGCTAATTACTTTTGATACTTGCTAATGCTAATTCTAACAGCTAATGCTAACATGTATGATAATGCTAACATTTGTGGTAACCCTAAATGATAATTACTATTTATATTATTATTATTATTGTTGTTATTATTATTATGAAGTTTATTTGATAGGGACAGATACACAGTACCATAACTAATGTTATTTAATCAATTAAATGAAAAAAGTGGTAAAATTGGTATTGCTCCAAGATGATTGTTCTTAAGATGTGCTGTTCTGTGTCAGGTGAGTACGAATGAAGACAGTATACCCACTTCAAAATTTAGACGACACCACAGCTCTGTATTTACTCTGGTAAGGCCTTCTCTGTTATACTTCACTTTCTTGGAAATAGGTTGTGTTCACGTAGGTGTTTTCTGATTGTTGCAGTACTCACAGGTAATTAAAATCTTTGATTTCCCTGGAGCTGATCATTGAATGCTTCTTTGCCATTCTTGTTATTCTACTATCTACACAAATGGTAGCATTTCTTTTTCGATCATGTGTTTCAAATCTTTTTAGCCATTTTAAACTATTTGAGATCATTTTAGCTAAGCAGACAATCACAGTGGTGCTCGAAAAATTGCTAATCGTTATGAATGTGCTATATTTCTGCATAAATATTTATTTTGTATTGTTTAACATTATCCTCAGCACCAGTGGCTATTCGTATGACAGATACAGGGTCATACTCATAAAACAAGTCTCATATCATACACAAAGTCACATATTAACACACAAGTTAATGACAATTTAGCATTTCCAATTTACCTAGTGTGCATGTCTTTAGACTGTGGGAGGAAACCGGAGCCCTCCAGATTTTATTTATCTGAAAACCCACGCGAACACGTGCAAACTCCGTCCCATCCAGCGATTGAACCCGGGTCCTCTTTCCGTGCCACCCTTCTGAATAACTATAATCTAAAAACATCAGATTTTCACACAGTTCTAAAGTTCTAAAAGTAGATAAAGAGAACCCAGTTAAACAAATGAGAAAATATTATACTTGGTTATTTATTTATTGAGGAAAATGATTACATATTTGAGTGGCAATTTTATGTTGGTGAGTTTCCTCACACTAACAGCTTACTTCAGGTCCTTCCTTAACACTTCATTTAAACAAAAAACTATTATTTTGGTCTCTTTCATCCACAAGACATCCTTTCAATATCCTTCTGGCTTGCCCCAGTGACCTTTAACAAACTGCACACAAGCAGGATGGTATTTCTGGACAGCAGTGGCTTCGGAGGCGTGGCCGCTCTGGAGACGCACAACACTGCAAGCTGGTGCACATCTGAATCTCATTTCTGATTAAATTAGTCCACGTTTAAAGCCGAGTCGGAAATGGGGTTCAGCAGGCGTAAGGCACATTTCATAAACGTTTAAATGTTTGATGTGTGCATTTGTGGCTGTCTGTTTGTGCGTTGATTGTTGTTTTTTTTTTTTTTAACGTGTTTTGTTTTGTCTCTCACAGCTGCTGCCGTCCAAGAACATAAAGGGCATTCAGTACCAGCAGCCCGATGATCTTGGTCCACCAAGTTTTACATTCCTTGTCTGATCAAATACCGGACTGTTTTTTGTATATATTTTTTTCTTATGTCCAGTGTTTTTGTAGACAATACATCTCCCTGCACTTTCGTCCTCTTGCCAATTCAGCTCACACCCCTCCAGAATAGTGAGTATGGCTCGCAACTGGCCTACAGATCCTTCGCTACTAAGGAGTGGGACTTCTATGCGCCTCAGCCCTACTGTCCCCTGGAGCACTCAGTCTGCAGGGGACTACTAGCCCCTAAGAATTGGAGGGGCCACCACAGGAGTAAGTCAATAACCGACCTCATGAGCGAGTTGCTTGCTGCAGTGACACCGGCTTAGGCAGCCCGCCCTACTCCTCGGGTTACTACCCACCACCATGATTCCAGCAAGATACAATAACAAGATCCTTTATGGTTTCTATGGACTGTAAGGGCTTTTATATAACAGTTTATTTATATGTGTTCTGTTTATATGTGAGGTGATATTTGTTACTGTTTTTAACCACTTTAGTAAATATAATCAAACATTATTAGGAAAATGATTAACAAAAGTATATGGCGGCACGGTGGCGCAGTGGATATTGCTGTGGCCCTACAAACCAAAGTCCCCGTGTTCACGTGGGTTTTCTCTGGGTGCTCCGGTTTACTCCCACAGGCCAAAGACATGCACGTTAGGTAAACTGGAAATGCTAAATTGTCATTTTAGGTGAATTCCTAAGCCCAAAAAAAAAAGGGTGAGGTTGCATCAGGAAGGGCTTCCGGCATAAAACATGTGCCAGATCCTAATGCGAGGGACTCGCTGTGGCGACCCGGGGTGATAGGGAAAAAGCCGAATGATGAAAAAAAAAAAAATTCATTAAAAAAAATTAACAAGTATATCATTGTTACACATTCTCATACTACTAGCACATTTTATTTATCAAAGCATTGTATTCCCTTCAGCTAAAATAGATCTTTCCATACACTGAATCTTAAATGTTTGTGAAGATTTAAAATGTAAGCTTTATATTAATATATGAAAACTCAAAACAGTACCTGAAAGTGCACTAGCTTGGCGATGTTGGGATCTGCAATAAACAGCTGATGCAGAAAAGAGCATATGAGGCACTGCACTTCCCTGATGTCACTGAGAAAACTCCCCTCTGTACCGCCTTTTGCCCCCACTGGCTGGCTCTCTGATGGCTGTGACCAGCAGGGTTCCCAAATGGCTTCTGAAGCTGACTGAACATTCATCAGCAGACAGGAATCTATAGTATAGAAAAAAAAGTAAACAATGTAAACAAAAGCAACACACTTTATAGTACTTTATATACTTACATACCTGATTTAAAAAAAAGTACAAACTGTAAATAAAAACGGAATGCAATAGACAACAAATCAAATGTCGAAAGTGACAGATTTTAAAATTTCATGACAGATATTGGCTCTTTTGAAATTTCGTGACAGCAACACATCTCAAAAAGGTTGGGACGGGGCAATAAGAGGCTGTTAAAGGTAAAACAATTGCAACTAGTTCTGTGCCAATAATTATTGAAATGATATCAGAAAGGAGTACGACAGTGCAAAATTGCAAAGCGTTTGAACATATCATATACAGTACATAATATCATTTAAAAATTTAGAGAATACGTAAGGGTCAAGGCTGGAAAACCATACTGGGTACCCATGATCTTCGGGCCCTTAGATGGCACTGTATTGGAAATCACAAAAAGGGCTCAGGAATATTTCCAGAGTACATCATCTGTGAACACAACTCACTATGCCAATATCCAGAAACGCAGACATCTCTGGCTCATTTGAAATGGACTGTGGCAATGTGGAAAACTGTTCTGTGGTCAGACAAATCAAAATTTAAAGTTATTTATGGAAATCAAGGACACCGTGTCATTAGGACTAAGGAGAAGAAGGACAACCCAAGTTGTTACCAGTGCTAAGTTCAAAAGCCTGCATCTCTGATGGTTGCATTAATGTGGCATGGGGTTTCATTAGTGTGTGTGGCATGGGCAGCTTACACATCTGGAAGGACACTATCAATGTTCGAAGGTATATCCAGGTTGATGACAATGCCAACCACAATGCCAAACCACATACTGCATCAATTACAACATCGTGTCTGCATAGAAGAGGGGTGTGGGCAATGAACTTGCACCCATAGAAAACATTTGGCGCATCATAAAACAGAAGATATTATTTAGATATTTTCAACTTGAGTAACTTGTCTCCTCAGTCCCCAGACGTGTAAAGACTGTTGTAAAGAGAAAAGAGGATGTCTCACAGTGGTAAACATGGCCTTGTTCTAAGTTTTTTGAGATTTTTTAAAATAAGCTACAGAAGAAGACCCTTAAGCAGACTCAGATGATTGTGACATCATCATTGTTTATTGTAGCCTTTGCCAATTTATTATAGTTACTTGAGGACTTGATGCTTTTGTCCCATGGCAATTATTTATGCTTTAATATACCTTAAATCTTAATGGCCACAGGTTACACGAAGATTCAGTCCTGGAGGATATCTGGTGCTTAGAATCTGGAGTTATCTGGCAAGAATATGCTTGTAAAGTGTGGCCAAATTTTACATTTATAATTATAAGGAACCCAAGTTATGGAGCATAGGACATTCCAAAATCAACATGAGTTTAGTTTCATAGAAATAGTGCTTGAATGTCATTTCTGAATTCCATATCTGTCTACTATCAAAAATAAAATTATTAATTAATAATATAATATAATTAATAAAATCGAATTATATTTATACATGGAGATAGAAATTTAATTGTCCAGCAGAACTTGGCACCTGTCCACACTGACCAAAGTACTAATAGTTGGTTTAATAACCACTTTGCTTGATTGGCCAGCAAACTCGCTTGACCTTAACCCCATAGAGAATCTCCGGGGTATTTTCAAGAGGAAGATGAAAGACACCAGACCCAACAATGCAGATAAACTGAAGGCTGTTATTAAAGCAACCAGGGCTTCCATATCACCTCAGCAGTGAAACAGGCAGATCTCCTCCAAGCCATGCCACACGGATGCAGCAATACATGCAAAATGAGCCCGGACTAAGTATTAAGTGCATTTACTATACATACTTTTCAGTAGGCCAAAATATCTGCATTAAAATTCTTTTTTTAGTTGCTCTTATTTCACTGTATATCATTATATCTTATATAATGGCCATGTCATTTGCTGGTGTTGGTCCACTGCTTTTTCTAAGGTCCAAGGTCAATATATGTACTTAACCTGCATGTTTCTGGGCTATAGGAGCATTTCCCCATTGTAAACATACAGATGACTGTAAGAATCCAGCCAATGGACACAATGTTAATGTTAATTTCATGATCATAGTCATGGTAACTAACAATTCTCATGAACAGAATTAGAAAGACTACGACAAAATAAGTTGTATACATTCCTAGAACTAGGTAGTTTTTTGTATTGCACCTCCTATATCTTAAAAACTACTTTACTGATTACTGAAAGTCCTTATAGCTTCACTGCAAATCCAATAGATTCATATTAAGATTTTTTGTAGGTCAGCAGAATTAAAATTTAGTTTATTTCATTTAGTGGCAGTTGGTATATGGTTGTTTATAGTCACCTTCTCTGCTTAGTTCCTGCTGCTCTTGATACGAGGGTAGACATACCTCCAACAATATCTGAACGGCTGCACTGTCCTGCAAAGTTAAAAAGAAGTCATTTTAGATAATATTAAATTTGTAACAGTAATTATCGATTTTTGTTTATGTCATGAGTTGTACCTGTGCAGCCACTAGAGCATTTTTTAGTTCTTCCCTTGTAACCTCTGGTGTATCTGGTTGACCAGCAAGCCCAACGTTTGAGATAGTTTGATTCTGTCTTTCAAATTCAGAAGTTTCCTTCAGATGGGCATTCATGTAGGCCTTGGATGCCTTCAAATAGCCGTTTAATATGTGCAACACAATATCCATAAGGGGAGGACGTCTATAAAATAAATAAAAATTCTATATATTATTTGTTTTCCCATACAAATTTTTAAGTTAAGCTGATTTATAAATGAAAGCATGGAAAAAAAATATATATATATATATATATAAAGTAATTTGAACTATTTTACAAAAGAATGCACATAGTCTGTTAAAAAAAACAGTGTATGTATTTGTCTTTATTTTAGAATATTTATCATTCCTATGAACCACTCACCTAATATTTAGTTTAGTATAAACACAGTCTTAAGAACTGCTTCACATTTTTGTTGCATTTTTGTTCAAACAACTTCTGGCAGCTGTCAACCCAGGATGATTAGTCTACGTCGCACAAGGTATTTGTCTGAGAAACGGCACATTTGTTTTCACCCAACAAGTTTTCTACAGGATTCTTTGTATCCATATCAATTATCCTCTTCAGCGTAACACAACATGAACTTTTTAAGTATTTTCATAAATAAAACTGGTTCATGATCCGTGGTATGCAGTAAATAGTACAGGCACCATAGTAAGAGAAACATGCCCATATCATGATGCTTGACTTCAATGCTTCACTGTATTTAGAGTGTACTGTGGCTTCAATTCAGAGTTTGTCTGGATTCCCTCCGACTGGATTCCCTCTAAAATTTTATTTTAATCAGTCCACAAGATGTTTCTCCATTTCTATTTAGGCCAGCTAAGATAGTGGGACTTCTTGCTAATAGATTAGCTTCATAAAGGCATCTTTTAACTGTTACAGTACTCACAGAAAACTCGAGACCGTCTTTGATCATCCTGGAGCGGATCATTGGCCTGGCTTTTGGCATTTAGGCTATTCTTCAATCCATTTGAATGATAGTCATCCATGTCACTCTGGTTTTTCTTTCCATTTTAAAGCACTGAAGATCATTTTAGCTGAACCGTTTTATCCTCTCAAATAAACGTTTTAATCAAAGTATTCTGTCTTTTGAACAATGTCTCAAAAAACCTATATTTCTCTGGCTTTTAGGTGAAAAATAAATAAGTACAACATGTGCTTGCTTCACCCTTAAATAAGGTTAATCTAATACACACGTGTCTTCACAGAAAGACTGACATCACTACTTGAACATCACACTGTTATTAATTTGAACTCACACCTTTTAATAAATTATTCAAATACACAGTCACGAGCATGAATGCTGGGTCTGATGCTTTTCTAAGAATCTACTGCACCAACTGGTAAATTGTTTATCATGTGACAATATAATTTATACCAGAAACACTGATTAATCTGGTTAGTCGTATTGGACTGTTATTATTATAAACACTACTGTATACCCGGGATACAGCAAAATAAAAAATATGAATGTGCAAAGATTTTCAATAGTGCAACTTAAAAAAATTACCTTAAAACTCTAGGGTCACAGCGCAATACAATAAGAGGGTCCACTAACAGGTCATTATGAGAGTAGCAGTGCTTTTTGAGGTGCTTAACAGATGGCTGTAAAGAATTGACTGTCATCACCCACAGCCTTAGAGAAGAATGTAGAAAGAGAAATAATAAGTGAGAAAAAAACATTCTGAAAAAGAAAGAATTTTCCTTTCTTTATACAACGCATGTGTTATATTTATTTTTCACAAAGAATCAATCCATTTAAAATCAATATTTTAATCATCTAGTGGAGGGTGCACTAATTATTGCATGCGGCTCTTAAACCTTGTAAAAGCAACTTCCAAAATATAGTGTTTTATATATATATATATATATATATATATATAATATAGTGTTATATAGTGAAAGTGAAAGTGATACATTTTGCCACTATGTTTACACACAGCAGAATTGGTTCTCTGCATTTAACCCATCTGTGCAGTGAAACACACACAGGTGAAGTGAGCACATGTGCCCGGAGCAGTGAGTAGCCAGCACAGTGCCCAGGGAGCAACCTGGGGTTACGTGCCTTGCCCAAGGGCACTTCAGCCATGACTTGTTGGTTCAGGGACTTGGGATCAAATGTCCAAGGAAATGGGGTATGTGGAAGGAGCATGCAGGCAGGATGGACGTAAAAGGAAATGGAGAAGTGAGACCAGCCTTGCTGTATGGTTTAGGGAGACAGTGGCATTGACCAAAAGACAAGAAGCAGAGCTGGAGGTTGCAGAGCTTAAGATGTTGAGATTCTCTTCTGAGTGACCAGGACGGACAGATTAATAATGAGAATATCAGAGGGACAGCACAGGTCGGAAAAGGAGGGAAAATGAATATATTAGAGGAGGAGCTGCTAGGCAAAAGGCTGAGAGGAAGACCACATAGGAGATGTATGGATGTGGTCAGTCTGGATATACAGGTAGCTGGTGAGGTGGATTGACAAAAGATTGACTCGCTGTGGCGACCTTTGATTAAAGGGGATGCCGAAAGAAGAAGACGACGGCACATGGTAATTAGAGACTCCTCATGATAGTAGACTTCCTCCATACACAAGTACGCAGAAGCAATGCCACTAGTTCACCTCGGTAGTTCGATACTATGTGAACTTCGGCTGGATGATTGCTGAGGGTTCAACCACTTCAGGGCAGGCGTTGCTGAAACACTCAAGGCTCCAGATATCTGTCTACAATCAAAGTCTATCAAGTCTCAACGTTTACCTATAGCTTCCATGTGCTGTGCTGTGCTGTGTGGGGCACTTTATCAGTGATCATATGCCAATTGCTCAGTGTTTCCAATCCAGTAATCAGTCAGAGTAGTGAGTAGGCTCCATGTCTCCATGTCTTGTCTCCATGTATTGCAGATGATTTCCACCTAGGAAAATCTTATAGGATAAAAGGCCAAGAGTTGAATCTATAGGCAAAACTGAGCTGGCATAAACTGTAACGAGCTTATCAGTGTGTGTTACTTATAAGTTCACAAGCTCTTCTGACTCACACCCGAGTGCTGTAAACCTGCCGTGACATTAACGCCCAGCGGCTCAGCGTCACAGAGGTGTTCCTACGTAAATCCCACAATCCTGCGTGCACATGTTAGATAAGGATCTCCAACAGGTGGCCCTCAACACAAGGAGGATTTAAAAGAGCCACATTTACACATGTGCAATTAGTGATGTCTGCCTGAAGATGTTTTCACACAGTCACATCAGTAGTGTATGAATACAAGAATAAGAATTAAATGTAATAGTGAGGGAAATGAGTTGAAAGAAGTGATTTATTTGCAACTGTGCTTGCACACGTAGGAATTGATCTTCCACATTTAACCCATCTGTGCAGTGAAACACACATACTAGTGAAGTAAGCACACATGCCTGGAGTGGTAGGCAGCCTCAATAGCGCCTAGAAAGCAACCAGTTAGCGTCTTGTTCAAGGGCACTTCAGCCATATCACGACTTGGAAGTAGCAGGAATCAAACCGGGGACCTTCCTGTCGAAAGGTTTCTAAACCTCAAGCCTGGACAGCTCAAGAAGGTGTTGACCTGTCCACTCCACAGCAGAAAGCAACATTTTCCAGCTATGGATAAACAGATCGACTTAAGCCGGATAGGGGTTTAGTGCCAGGAACGGTGCATTACACTGCTCTTCCTATAATACAGGATATCAAGGGTGTACCAAAATAGGAGGAACCATTACCATTAGATATTCTTACTGTACTTTCTTTTATTTTTATATATTTATATACGTTTTTTGTGGGCCTTGGTTAGAAATGTTGGTCGAGTCAATTGTCTGGCTTTTTGCCGACCGGTGCTACATTTTCAGCTTCCAACTAAAATTTTCACTGAATGTGGCACTGAACATGGCTGTTCACAGCATGGCATGGGTACTAAATCACTCTTTGCGATTGGAGGAAA
>JAOUQT010342006.1:0-12815 GCA_025769995.1 Xyliphius kryptos | reverse complement strand
AATGAAAAGAAAAGTTGTTTTATCTTTTTTGTCGATTACGTTCACGTTCCTTTAAGAGGCTGCGTGCTGTCTGTAGGGTAGTCACGTGACCATGTGGCAATAAAAAGGGAATTGTACCATCAATATGGCTGTGAAGTATTTATGTTGGTTTTATACATTCTTTATTTTTGGGGTCTGTGTGTTGAGGTGAACTGCTCAATATATCGCAATACTGATTTTAGGCCGTATCGTCCCAGCCCTAGGCAGTGCTGATACATTATACATCCCTTTCGAAAATTCGTTCCCTCAGTGAAACCCCTTCGGTACACCCGTATATTTATTTATATTATTATTATTTTTTTATAATTCTTTGTTTATTGAGATTTAACATTACAGAGACTTTTATATAAATCTTTTTTTTTCATTAGCAATGACTGTGATTCAATCACATCAACAGAATTTGTTGCACTAACAATATTATTCATTCATTCAATTATCTTCCGCTTATTTCTTTATGAGGGTCGCGGGGGGCCACATGTTTTATGCAGTTATGATTTATGTAAATAATAAAATTAAAAAACATTTTTAATGTAAAGTCCTCTGTCCTCAGCTCCCAAGGACCCACCGTGTCAACTCCGCATCCTAAACCCATACTGTATTTGTTTTTTTTCTTTAACGAGAGGTCGCCGTTACCTCGGTAACCTCTCGCACATGCTTCCTGAAGGCACCCCACATGGCTCAGATTATGGGCCGTTGGAATGCAGCACATCTCGCCATTAACTCTGGAACATCTCTGTGTGCCAGCTGTGCTGCTCTCAGCGTTCAGCGCTCAGCCCCTCGTTTCCTCCATCCGTCTCTCCGGCCCCTAAGCGTTACCCCCCGCGCCGCCGCCATCTGTTTATGGCCAAGGGCCTCGTCTAATCACTCCGATCCGCGTAAACATCTCGGGAATGTGGCGACCGATCGAGATGTTTGTTTGTCCGTCACAGAGTTTAGATAAACCGTCCTCATTATGGGAAATGGTTCGGGGGGGGATGGGGGGTCGTGCGAGCGCCGAGCGTCATCGGCCTCGGACCGCGTGACTCATCGATCGAGGACGTGGCGTGACTCTTTTCTCTGTCGTTGCAGACGGCCTTCCTGGGTCAGCGGGGCCTGATCGAGAACGACTTCTTGCCCAAGGTGCTGGACGGCATGGCCTTCGCGGGGTTCGTCTCCGAAAGAGGGCCCCCCTACAGAGCCTGCGATCTGTTTGACGAGGTGACTGGAAGCCACCTTCACATTCACACCTACTGGAGCTTCTATACCTTGTATCCCATAAGCCCCGCCCCCTGCCTTCCTTCTGAGTCTGTTTGTAGGAATCTGTTTCTAATGATCCAGAAGAAACACTGGTGTTTGAGCAGGTCTGGCTCACAATCTGCATTCCAATTCATCCCTCAGGTGAATTAAAAAAAGGGGGGGTGGAGGTCCACCGTGCGTATCCCATGGGGAGGGGCTGGAGGTCAGAGCTCAGGTTCTCACCCAACTTTAATTGGATCTATTTAGCTAGCTAGCTTGACCCTTGCGTTGGGTCAAGCACTGAGCTACACATATCGGAAGATTGTATGCTTCCAAGTATGGGGCAGCAGTTTGGGGAAGGCCCCTCTGCTGGTGTAGTAATGGAATGCAATATGTTTAAAGATAACTGGCTACGTTTATGGTGATGCAACTTGAGCCCTGTACTTGAGCTTGGGCCGTTGACCTCAGTGCCACCATACGCCTTCGGGGGAAATTGAAATGCTGATTAAGAGACACAAATTGACTCTTTAATGTCTCTCTCACCTGTCGAAATACCAGTGAATGAAACGTCATTGATTGAAATGAGTGAAATATACATTAGTAATTATATATTATAGTAATTATACACTGTCTCTTTAAGATCCCCATGAATTATACACACACTGTGCCTTTAAGTAATCAATCAAATGGTTAAGAGACTCCAATCGACTCTCTCACGACTCTCTTGTTGCAGCTGGTGGCGAAGGACATGGCTCATTTTAGAGAGGAAGAGGAGAACCCGAGCGTCCTACAGAAGCACACGAGGGAGCTCTCGGAGCAGCTTTACCGAAACGTGAGCCGCCGTCTCGCATCCATCCTCAGGACCCCCTGTTTCTATGTTCCTGATCCCCCTTGCACATTTTCTCTCTCTCTCTCGCGCCCTTGCTCTGTTGCGTTGTGTTGATGAAAAACATTCATCATATTCCGCTTATTCCTTTATGAGGGTCACGGGGGGGGGCCCTTCCAGGGGAGAGCGTCTCGGGCGCTGGGCAGATACACCCAGGACAGGGCGCCAATCCATCGCTGGGTACACACACACTCACACACAGTCACACACACGTACACACACTATACAGGACAATTTAGAGCCTTCAATTTACCTTCATGTTTTTGGAATGTGGGAGGAAACCCACGCAGACACCGGGGAGAACATGCAATTCGCACTAAGCTAAAAACCCACTAAGCCACCGCGTCGCCCACTTTATTAAATTATTTATTAAAATTGAAAACGTCTACGCACGCACACGCAGTGCTGTTAGTATGTCCCGTGGTCGATCTGGTCATCAGGACCTCAGTGACCCCCAAATGACTTCCTCTGTTGCCCCTCCGCAGGAGAACCCCAACCCGCACATGGCTTTCCAGAAGGTCCCCCGTCCCAGCGAGGGCTCCCACCTGCGGATGCACATGGTGCCCTTTCCGCTGATAGAGGACCAGAAGGTGGAGGACCTCGTACAGGAGGGGCTCGCCAAGCAGAATCACGCCGCCCCCGCTCCCCGTCCCGAGAAGAAATGCGTGGTACCTGCTGGACCTCCAGTGGGTGAGTGATGTCTTTAATGGGACCTGTTTTCAGATCCACACCCAACATTACAGATCGTGGTCCATCTCGTTCCCTACGGACTTTGTAGGTCGCCTTTATTCTTAGGGGACTTTGGATGATTTACTTCTTCTGACGTCAGAACACGGCACCCTGGAGCAGTGAGGGTTAAGGGTCTTGCTCAAGGACCCTCATTGGGAACTTTAGAGGAGCTGGGATTTGAACCCACAACCATCTGATTGGTAGGCCAACGTCCTGACCACTGAACTACCAATCTCCTTGTATCCCATAAGCCCCACCCCCTCCAAATGTGTTTGTGGGAATCGGTGTCTAATTCTCCCAAAGATACACAATCTGCATTCCAATTCGTCCTTCAGGTGGCGTATGAGTTGGAGGTCAGAGCTCAGGTTCTCACCTCACCCTAAATTTATGGCTCTTGATTTGGTGCAAAAGTGGCAACAGTTTGGGGAAGGCCTCTCTGCTGCTGTATTAATGCAATGCAAACTCTATGAAGATAAAGACTGGCATCTCCTCCACCTGATAATACACCTCCACCGTATGGATGTAGAATCAGAATTTGTAGCTTATGGGACGCCACCTACAGGATTATGGGTGATGGACTGTTCTCAGTTCAGTTCAGAGTCTGATCCGAAGCGGCGCAACCCAGCACCACCCCGTCAGTGTCACTGAGAATCATCCACCACCCAAATCATAGCCACTCTGTGGAGGGGGGCGGAGTAACCGATGGACCACATTCTTATCTCCAAACCTGTGTTTTTTTTTTGGTTTCTAGATTCGATCACAGGCCGAAACTGTTCCACGGCGTTCAACAGCGCGCGGCGCCTAGAGGTGGTGCGGAGCTGCATCGGCTCCATCTTCGAGAACAAGATGCTGGAGACCGAGAAGGTAACGCCGCGCAGCCAAACCCGCAAACATCTGGAGCTGGAGGTCTCGGTGATTAGAACAAAGTGCTGATGGAGAACGTGACCTCCACCCAGCATCCATCTGAGAGGAGCGCACACCCCGCAGCGTGGAGACGGGGGTGAACAAACAGTCACACATTCTCTGCTTATCTCGCGCCGCTTATCACCCAACAGAAATATTATTCTAACGTTAACGAGCGGCTCGTCTCCGGGAACCGCCGCTCGTTGGGTTTGATGGCGTTGTAATGGATGTTGGACGGAGCCCAAAGCTCTTTTATTCATCCGCCGGGTTTCATACGCGCCGCTTCCTTTGTGGCAGTGAAAAGGTCAGACCCTCAGCTCGCTGCGTGGTGAAGACTGTAAAGTGACCCCCGGCCCACAGCTGTTTACACAGCGCGTCCTGAACACCCAACACACCATGTGACCCAAGGTTTAATTGTGCTGCTGCTATTGAACCCACATTGTCGTTGTGTGTATGTGTGTGTTGTGTGTGTGTGTGTAGTGTACAGTGTACACACAGTGAGGCACAGCACAGTTCCGCTGACTCATCAGAGTGCGATTCAGGTCAGGGCTTTTGTGCCGGACGATTAGGTTCTCACAGTCAGGCCTTTATGGACTTTGCTTTAAATTTTAAATTCTACACACTGCACCTTTAAATTATTAAAAAATTCTACACACTGCACCTTTAAATTTTAAATTCTACACACTGCACCTTTAAATTATTAAAAAATGTACACACTGCACCTTTAAATTGTAAATTCTACACGCTGCTCCTTTACAGCATCATACATTCTACACACTGCACCGTTAAAGTATTAAAAATTCCACACACTGTACCTTTAAATTATCATGAATTCGATACACTGCAACTTTAAATTGTAAAAAAAATTCTACACACTGCACCTTTAAAGTATCATAAATTCTACACACTGCACCTATAAAGAATCATGAATTCTACACACTGCACCTTTAAATTGAAAAAAATTCTACACACTGCACCTTTAGATTATTAGAAATTGGAAGTCTACACTTTGCACATTTAAAATATGCTAAATTCTACACACTGGAAAATTGAATTTCAAATTCAACGCTCTGCTTCTTTAGTGTTAGAAATTCTACACACTGCACCTTCAAAGTATTAATTCTACACACTGCACCTTTAAATCATTATAAATTCTACACACTGCACCTTTAAAATGTGATATATTCTAAATTTATAAATTTTATAAAGTATAATGAACTCTACACAGTGCAACATTACTTTTTAAATTCTTTACACTGCATCTTTAAAGCATCTTAATTTCTACATGCTATGCCTTTAGTCTATAAATTCTACACCCTACACCTTAAAGTATCACGAATTCTACACAATGCACCTTTAAGGAAGTATTATTATGTGCCGTTGCCTGAATTTTTTTTGTGAGGAGTTCTGTGTAATATTTGCGATCGGATCAGGAAGCCTACAGTGTTGAGATTGTGATCGTTTGATTTGCTTTAGAACATCACACAGTTCTGAGTAAATCGTCGCAGGATGTTCCAAAATAAAAATGGACAATGTGTTTTATAAAACGAGACACAAAAGCCGTTGACGGGTGAACAGGGACCCGAGGGTGGTTCAGGGAGGTGAAAGCGATTCTTCTAAGTCCGAACAGTTTGTTGATGGACGCCCCATTGTGTTCTGTTCACAGGTTCTCCCTGCAGCCCTGCGAGCCCTGAAGGGCAAAGCCGCTCGGCAGTGTCTGACCGAGGAGCTCAGTCTGCACGTCCAACAGAACCGGGCCATTTTGGACCACCAGCAGTTTGACCACATAGTGCGCATGATGAACTGCGCTCTTCAGGTGAGCCGCCATAGTCTCGCCTTCAGGCGGGTGGGCTGCATCAGCTCCTGTTTCTCCTCAGCTCTTAAAACTAATCATTTCCTCGTATTGCGTCTCAAGAGGCCAACCGAAAACGATGCCCTCGGAGCAGCGGGTCTTAATTAGCATCAGCCAGTCGGACCTCCTGCTGCCGATGACTGGAGCGGCTTTTACACCGACGGCAAATCTTATTGTTTTCTTATCGGGTTAAGGAGATGGGTTGCCGCCCCGATGCCCCACCCCCTCCGTTCTCATCCAGGTTTTGGACCCACGGGTGTCCTGCTGAGTGCTGTTGCGGTTCCATTGATCTTCATGATTATAGAGAACCGTTCTAGATGAACCCCCTGTTCAGTATTGCACTTTATAGAACCAGGTGGCTTTAGTGCGGTCCTCACAGTTCATTAAAATTCCGCTCGACGTCCAAAAACCCGCCCCTCCGTGCGACCGCTCCGCCCGCCGAAGGCCTAACGAGGACCTCCTGCTTTGCATCACACGGCCGGGGGAGTTCATCAGCAGAGTTTGGTGATTTGAAGCAGCGAGACTGTTAGTCCCAACATCGAGTGGACATCAGGATGGGGGGGGGCGTTGCAGCTCTGACCGTTAACAGTTTACCTTTATGATCAGAGGTCGATGGCGTGCTCTGATCTGCGCGGTGTGTATATCCGCCTTCTCCTCAGGGGCGGGGTTTTGGTTGTCCAATAAGAAGCCAGGTGCTTATGATGCAGATGGGTGATCACTCAAAGGGAAATTACAGGGTGTCGGTCCGACTTACGTCAAAGGTGTCGTACGTTTACTTGCTCATTAGTGTCTGATCGCCGCAAAACTATTTGCGCTCCACCCTTTAAAGTGTTGGTTTAAAGTTTGTACACACTGTCTTTTTAATCTATACATATATAAAACCCATAGCCCCTCACTGACTCATCACTAACTCTCCCTCTTCCCGACTATCTACAGGATTGAAACTTGGCAATGTCATTCCCCATAATGCACTTGGAACAACTAAGAAGTTTCCACTTTCAAAATCCCACCAGGGGACCCAATCTGAAACAGGGGCCCTGATTAAATTGGGCACTTCCACTCACCTCACAAAATTCAAATTTGGTAGAGACATATAGGAGAACCTCTACAGTCATAGAGATATTAAAAATTCCCACGGGGGACCCACCACGGGACCCCATTCAAAATATGGGCCCTACTCTAGCGATTGGCGCGTGGGGAGTGGATTACAGGGGATGACGCTGGGCTGCTAACGTAAAGCTACTGCTGTAAGGCTTGCTACGACTTGTACTTTAGCAGCAAAGAGGACATCTGACTAAATGCGTCCATTCCCGCAATACTGCTTTGCTTCCAAAAAACTTTGCTGAAGATGGAATTGAAAGTTATATTGCTAATTAAGCAAATCAGTGAGTGACTTCAATGTAACCTACCTGTAAAAATGCTCGCCCAAGCAGGAAAGACAGCTAGTGTATTTATATCTCACTCTGTCATTAGGCCTCAAGGTCAGCTTTGGGCACGCACAGTTTAGTTGCAGTTTGGATGTGAAGATACGCAGGTCTCTCTAAGCACTGAGAGTGTTGTGGAACGGGACTTATGGACAGAAACCGAAGAACATATAGGTCTTCAAAAGTCTCCAAAAACCTCAGGAAAAACTTGCTAGATTTATTGCTAGCTGCATTTTGAAAAGAAATAAAAAAGTCGCTAGAGGGTCTGAAAAGTCGGCAAAAGTGACCTTGGGCATTTTAACAGCCAATCAGATTTTAACTCATGTCTCTGTGGAGAATCTACAATGTGGAAACTCCACCCAGATTGGGATTCGAATGCCCTGCACTGAGAGGTGAACATGCTAACCACTACGCCACCATGCCAACCTCCTCTCCATATAACTGTCATATTTAATTTTAAGCTTTTTTATGTACAGATTGTTAAGGATATATCAATTAAAAGTAATTTTTTTCATGCTTTCCATTAAAGCGATACCTTTTTACGTATAAAACTTTTTCTCAGTGTTATTTATCGTGATAAGGATGCAGTTGGGTCTGCTAAAAACAGAAGCTAAAGTAGCCTGAAAGATTTTTATTAGAAGTATCAGTGAATGTGTGAGTGGTATACTCTGGGGAATCCCTTTTTCAAGAACAGGCTTTTCTACTGAGTCATCTGTAAACGGAGGAGATGAAAGTATTTATGTCTGTGGGTTAATGCCTTGTGTAGGTACAAATATTTCCCTTTTTTTTTGTATTTAATAATTTATTACCATCTGGATTCCTGTAGTTGCATGTGGCATTACTTGACATTATGACTTGGTGATTAATCAAGATTCTCTGCTTATTAATAATCTGGTTAAACACACAAGGAATACAGAAGTAGATAAACAAGTTTTAACACGCTGCCCGACCAGACCGTATGTGTGTTTCCTGTTGAGAATCTTCAAGTGAAGTTGCATCATTTGCTCCGAGTTATGTAATCTGAGCCTGTGTCACAACTGCAAACGCCCCCCCCAACACAGAGGCGGCTTAGCACACTTTTGGGAAGTGGGCACGGCCAGGCGCTGGCATGCCGTCTGGTGAGAGTATTATGGCGGTTAGCCTCTGAGCGCTGTTGGTAAACTGACAATGGTGAAAACCAAGTGTATATGCTTGGACATGTTTATAACGCGGTATTCCAAACAAAAAGGTCAAAGTGCTCTTTGAAAAGATCAAGATGATGAGCAATATCCCATCCCATTTACGAGCCCAGAGTACAGAGGGTGGAGAGTGAACCCAAATTGTAAATGTCACTCTCCTGTTGCACTCTGCAGTCTGGTTAACCTACTGTCATAAGCATCAATATGTATGAGCTCAGACAATATCCTGACCAGACTTTAAATCTTCTAAAGTCATTAGGAAACTTGTAGTTGCATGAAGCATTTTTTTCTGATTTAACTCAGATAATGTGTTTTTTAAACTTAATCTTATTGGCCCCCTGTCCTGGGTGTATTTAGCCAGCGCCCAAGGCGTTCTCCCATGGATGGCCCCCGCGACACTTGTAGAGTATTAATCATAAGATAATGAATGATATGGGCAATGTAGGGCAGCCGATTTACCTTGAATCCATGTTTTTGGACTGTGGGAGAAATAACCTGGAGTAAACCCACATGAACACTGGAAGAACATGGAAACTACACCCAGATTGGGATTCGAACCTGGATCCACAGCTCTGAAAGGCGAAAGTGGCAACCACTAAGACACCGTGCTGCCCCAATAAAATATCCATCCATCCATAGCTTCTGCTTAATCCTATACTAGGGTCTAGGGTTTTCTATGCCCATCCCGGGAAGAACGTTTTGGGAGCTAGGCTGATACACCCAGGACTGAGTGCCAGTCTATCGCAAGGCACACTCACTCACTCTTCTTTTTCTTCTTTCAGCTTCTCCCTTTTTAGGGGTCACCACAGCAGGTCATTGTTTTCCACCTCACCCTATCCTCTGTGTCTTCTACTATAACTCCAACTCCCTGTATATCCTCCTTTGCCACATCCATATATCTCCTCTTTGGCCTTCCGCTCTGTCTCCTGCTTGGGAGCACCATCTCCAACATCCTCCAACCGATAAATCCACTGTCCATCCCCTACACATGTCCAAACCACCTCAGCCTGCACTCTCAAAAAGTATCCCCCAATCAACCCCTGCTGTCCCTCTGATGTACTCATTCCTAATCCATTCCATCTTTGTCACACCTCAACAAGAAAACCTCAACATCTGAAGTTCAGCCACCTCCAGCTCTGCTTCCTATCTCTTTGTCATTGCCATTGTCTTCAAACCATACAACAAGGCTGCTCTCACTACTCTCTTATAAATTTGTCCAGGAAAATATCACGTGATGCCTCCTCAACAGAAAATGTAATTTATTTAATTAAATAAAGTCAGTAAGTATTAAAAATTATTTGATAACTTTGGTTATTCCATGTTGTATTATTAACATCAGCACACAGTACATAACTGACAGACACATCTTTCATTAATTATGATATTTTTTAATAATCCGCATCATGTTTGTGATTTTATGTTCTTTTGTTGTGGGGAAGTTCTTCACACAGAATCTTATTTGGTGCCATTATCATATAAGTTCAAATATAGGTTTTGAATCACAAATTGATAAGCAGCTTGCTGAAGCCCTCAACATTACGGATAAGAAATGTCACCTGACTCATATGTAATTCTTACTAAATGTTAGAAATGTTATTATCAGATCAATGGCAGCCCCATGAAGGGCAATAACAACATTTTCACATATCATGCAATAAAGTACTGACTTATTAAATTTACTGTAACATGTAAAACCTAAGTAATGTAATATGTATCAGTGATATAGTTAGTAAATACTATCGGTTTTTTTTTTCTGTCATTCTATTGTGTATTTTAGAAAAAAAAAGTGTGCTTACATCAGCAAAACATCTAAACAAGTAAAAACCTGCATCTGGGCAAGAAGACTGGAGCATTTGCATGTCTGGAGGGCTTAAAACCTTGCCTTGTTTTTTTTTATGTAATATTTTTGTAGTTTGTTTTTTTTTTAAGTTAAATGGAAGAACTAAAATTTAATGAAGGCAGATTTAACCTATAAATATGGAATCTCCTAGAAACTGCAGAATAATTCTGTTTTTCAAATTCAAGATTGGTATTAAATGGGGAAGCCCTTTTTGAATACATACTGAGACTGAGACTGAGTCATCAGTGAACAGAGCCTCTGAATGTATTCATTTCATTTGTAAGTATGTATATGTACACCTGCATGCTTTCTGTATGAGTTATATAGTAAGGAGTGGATTTCTATAAGGCGAATAGCTTTCAGTGCACAAACACCAAAAAAAAAAGGAATCCCAACTTTTATTTAATTATTTTGAGTGTAAAATTGGCGATTGCCACACGGGTAGAGTGGAGGTAAAGACGTGAGGAGCTTGTTGTATAGCAATTGGCGCACGGGTGGAGTGGAGGGGAAGACGCGAGGCGCTTGACGTATAGCAATTGCCGTATGGGTAGAGTGGAGGTAAAGACATGAGGAGCTTGTTGTATAGCAATTGGCGCACGAGTAGAGTGGAAGACGCGAAGCGCTTGACGTATAGCGATTGCCGCACGGGTAGAGTGGAGGCGAAGATGCAAGACGCATGACGTATAGCGATTGCCGCACGGGTGGAGTCAAGGTAAAGACATGAGGAGCTTGTTGTATAGAAATTGGCGCACGAGTAGAGTGGAAGACGCAAAGCGCTTGACGTATAGCAATTGGCACACGAGTAGAGTAGAGGGGAAGACGCGAGGCGCTTGACGTATAGCAATTGCCGTATGGGTGGAGTGGAGGTAAAGACATGAGGAGTTTGTTGTATAGCAATTGGCGCACGAATAGAGCGGAAGACGTGAAGCGCTTGACGTATAGCGATTGGCACACGAGTAGAGTGGAGGGGAAGACGCGAGGCACTTGACGTATAGCGATTGCCGCACAGGTAGAGTGGAGTGGAAGATGTGAGGCGCTTGACGTATAGCGATTGCTGCACGAGTAGCGTGGAGGGGAAGACGCAAAACCCGTGACGTATATCGATTGCCGCACGGGTAGAGTGAAGTGGAAAATGTGAGGCGCTTGACGTATAGCGATTGCTGCACGAGTAGAGTGGATGGGAAGACGTGAGGCGCTTGACGTATAGCGATTGACGCACAGGTAAAATTAAAAAAAAAAAAGCTATCTTGCCAAATAAGCAAAGAACTTAAAACAAAAAGGTTTTTAAACAACTTTCATTTTTGTAAAAATAAATACTTCATTATTGAACCTGAGTTTCTGGGAAAGGAAATCCTAAAGAGGATCAGGGAATTACAGTGAGAGATTTCCCTAGACTCATATTACTAAACACAAGGTCAGGAAATCCCACACACAAAAAGGGAGAGCTTAGCACACTTTTGGGAAGTGGGCGTGGCCAGGTGTTGGCATGCAGTCTGGTGAGAGGTAAACCTCTCAACACCAAAAACGAAAAAAAGTCACAAAGGCAGTATCACAAAAAAAGCTAAAGGTATGTGTCGGCACAAGTTTTAGTGGTATTCCCAACAAAAAGGTCAAAGTGTTTTCTTTCAAAAGTTCAAAATGATGAGCAATATCCTTTTCTTTTTCAAAAGAATGCACATGTGTACATAGGACCGAGAGTGAACTCGAGTTTTAAATGTCACGATTCTGATGCATTAAGTCCAGTGATTCAAGTAATGCAGTGATTTATTGCGACAGATCTCCCACACGATACACACCATGAGTTTTCTCATTGTGAGGACTATGTGCGGTCAAACGATATTATTTATCTTTGACACCAACCAATCAACTGAAGAGCCTATTCAATTGTTAAAATCAACACAACTAACGTCCGTCCCAACCAACATTGCGTAAGTCGGAACAAACGTGGCTCAATATAATTTTTACTCTTATAAATTCACAACGACATGGAAACTCTACCAAGATTGGGATTCGAACCTAGAATCCCAAGGCTGAGAGATAAGCTGGCTAACCACCAAGACAACACACTACCCTGTTCCATAAAGTGTATGTATGTAATTTTTAGATTAAGTTCCTTTTGTTGAACTATAGACCTGGATCCTATTGTAATCGTATTACAATCAGAAACAGCCTGAAATCAATTAAAGGAGCAGCAGAATATATATTTCGTTCTAAAAATTACTCTAGCTTTAATAACGTTGGTTAAATAGTGGTTTCCTGTTTATTTTAGTCCAGCATACAGCATCTCAAGCAGTGTTTATTGGCTTTTGTTATGACAAGTTAAAAAGCATGGTAAGCCTTTTTTCCAATGTTTGAGACGAGACAAATCTTATAAACCTGTTGCTGGAAAATGTGAACGACTGAAAGTCACCAAAATACACTGCTAAAAAAAAAATTAAGGGAACACTTCAACAACAGAATGGAACTCCAAGTCAACCCCACTTGTGTGAAATCAAGCTGTCCAGTTAGTGCGCAACACTGATTGTGAATCAATTTCACTTGCTGTTGTGCAAATTGAACAGACAACAGGTAGAAATGAGAGGCACTTAGCAAGACAACCTCTATAAAGGAGTGCTTCTGTGGGTGGTGACCTTTTCTTGGTTCTAATCCTTTCCAGCTAATGTTTTGGTCAGTTTTGCATTTTGTCAGTTCTCTCACCATAGAGGTAGCATGAGGCGGTGTCTACAACCCACACAAGTTGCTCAGGTAG